>JANQBM010002735.1:0-13137 GCA_025594535.1 Erythroxylum domingense | reverse complement strand
ACGCCACCCTCGCGGGGCACGGATTCGGATATCACTGTCGATATCGGGTTCGAGTCCGACGGGAGTGGGGTGTTACATACTCAACCATAAGGCTATCAATCTTCCACACCTGATTATGAGATACATGATGAAGACGAAGAAGGATTCTAATTCCTTCCCATATGGCATGCTGCTAAAAAGAATCTTTAGAGATTCTGGAATTCTCCTAAACAGAGGAAACAGGTTGAAGATGAACATTAAAAGTGTTATCGATGTAGCAACCATCGATAAAATGGCATTGAGTACAACTTCTATGCCAAAGGCAAGGATTGAGGGGGAGCATATAGTCAGACGCAGTGTGAGAGGGAATGTTACTCCTAAAAAGAAAAAGAAAGCTCAATCTTCTGAAAGAATGGCTATAGACGAAAAGAAGAAATCGTCAGAAGTAGAAGCTGAAGCTAAGATGATGAGGAAAGAGAAGAAATCCAAGTGAGTCTATCTAAAAGACAAGTGTCATTGAAAAGAAAGGCAGAGGCACTTGATTTTGAGAAATTCAAAAAGTCAAAAAGATCACCAAGGATATTAACTCTTCGACAAGAAGAACAGAAGAGAGGGAGTCGAATGACTCTTGGTGCAGAATCACAATAGCTAGAAAAGACACCATAAGCAACAAGATCTCTAGTCTCAATTTTGAAACTAAGAAGCAAACTAAAGAGACTGAAATTAAGAAGAAGTTGGAGTTTGAAAGGAAAAGAACCCAACCAAAACCACCTTCTGGACTGGTAGAAGAAAGTAAAAGGATAAAAACTAGTCAGAAAGAAATTACTTCAACTAGTAGTCAAAGAAAAGAAAAATTAGTTGAAGACAGACTGGTATCTTATAGTCCTATCAAAAAAGAGAACTTGAGAATGAAGGTGAGTAAAGAAGAAGTACCTGTTAGAAGCAGAAGCTCAATTATAATCAGAGAACCTGTGAAAAGGTTGGTCAAGGTATAAGTTTAGTCTATTTTGATCAATAATCAGTCTATGCATCTTCTAAATCATGAAGAAAGGAGCTTATATGAGATTCTGAGAGATGAGAAGTCAGAACCATATCCACGAAAGATGACTAAAGATTGGTACACTATCAACCTAGCTACAAGTAGAACATTGATCAAGATTGTATTGTACCTCACATACAACCTAGGGCTTCAAACATTGTACGCAATGTGGAAAAAGGAAAAAAGAAGATGTACCCTGAAAGAACAACAGGTGACCTGACTAAAGAACAGAAACATGAAGCAGTGAGAAATATAGATGAGGCATGTAATGCAAAAGAATCAAGAGGAATCTGTGTTTCACATCACATCTCAAAAGCATCAGGAAGTAATTGTGGACACTTCACCATAGATGCAACTTCTCAGGTAATTAGAAGAGTGACTAAAGGACAGTACAGGACTATCGAGGTTGGAGGTATGTTTTTCAACTTAGAGACTTTTGTGCACTTGATATTGCACTTTAAACCTTTGAGTTACATACCCTCTATTAAAGATGTCCTTCACCTTCTTAGAAAAACTATTCCAAAACTACCTAGACCTGATGAACTTGATCTCCCTGAAGGAAAGAAATTCTTCAAACATCTTATTTTAAAAATAATAGGACTCGATATCTTACCCTCAGAAACATCTGTTGCTACGCACTTCCATCCATCGAGTCCAATTCAACAAGTCAAAACTATTAGAATGGAAGAAGTGAGACATTCTGAGCAGTGGAGTCAGGAAGCCTTAGTGAAGGAAATTGAAGAAATTCATACTAAGGTTGGTAATCTATAAGACTCTGTTGGTGATCTTTATGAGGAACTAACTTATGTACGAGTTACAATAGAAGAAGACCTCAAGTTGATCAGAACAGATATGCAACGTATGTTTTCTAAAATAATGAAGCATCTGAGGTAACCTTTTTTATTAATAACAAATAGGGGGAGAAAAGAGAAACAAAAGGGAGACAAGATGAGAAAAGAAAGAAAAAGGGGAAGAGAAGATTACAGAAGAAGAGAAAAGAAGAAAAACAGAAGAAAAGAAGATAGAAGAAAAGTAGAAGATAGCATGCATTATGTATTCTTTGTTATTGTCTTCTTATTCTTTGTTTGTTGTTGTCTTAGTCATTTGTTGTTTTCTTATTCATCAATTGAATAAAAATTTATTCACCTTGATTTCTCTAAAATTATGATTATTTGTTATCATCAAAAAAGGGAAGATTGTTAAGTCATGAGGACTTTACGATGATTCATTTTGATGACAATCAAATAATAATAATAATAGAAATAAATGAATATTTTTAACAAGTGTGTTAAGCGTGCAGACAAAGTATAAAACACAGACGTAGAAGGAGATATAGACGTATACGAAGAAACAAATACAACATAGAAGAAAAGATAATATAGACACAAAAGCAAAGTTAATAGAGACGCAAACACAGATCCAAAGTCAATAGACATATATGCAAAGTTAATATAGACACAGACGCAAAGTCAATAGATGCAGATGCAAAGTCAATATAGATGCAGACGCAGACGCAGACGCAGACGCAAAGTTAATATAGACGCAGACGCAAAGTAAACAAAGACGTAAAGACATAGACGATATCATGAAGATACAGTAACACGTCAAATAGTTATTTAGTTAGATTTAGTTACAGAACTCAACTAAAGAAGCGGTTATCTAGAAGCAGTTATCAAGAATAAAGAAGCGGTTATCAAATATCAAGAAGCAGTTAGAGACGAAGGCTATAACTATTATTCGTAGTTGAAGATGCTATAATTTTAGAAAAAGTTAGAAAGTTAGACAATCTGAGACAAAATTCTTACAGTGCTTACTTAGAAAAGAGAAATTATGTAGTACGATACAAAGAGAGCTAAAATTACTGTAACAAAAACTCACAATCTTTTTATAGTGAGAGAAAGAAAAGGCTGATAGCCTGAAGAGGCTAAGATAGTGAAAGAATACTTTGTAAGAGACCTGAAGAGACTCTAGAAGGGAAGAAAGAATACTTGTAATCAATTGGAGAATAGTGAAACACTCAGACGAACTCTGAGGACTGGATGTAGCCCATGGTTTGAGGTGAACCAGTATAAAAATCACAGTGTCTATCTCTCTACTCTTTACTTCAGTTTATTTTGTTGTTAAACAATTATATAGAAGTAATTTGCAATTTAACTACGTAATAATTTGCGATATCTTTTTAACAAGAAAAAGAAGTTCTTAGGGAGAATTTTATATTCACAAAAAATGATACACCATTTAACCCCCCCCTTCTTGTGTATCGAGTTTCTTGTACGTAAAGACTATACTAACGTGTGATTTACTTTAGGGGACATAGTGGCTGAAAATTTACTTAATTTGGAAAACTAAAACCTTGATGCCAACCAATCTAGAAACGGTGATAATAGAGGTAATGGAGAGCAGGAGAGAATTGGTGAAAATAATGGCAACCTTAACTGGAGGACCATTAGAGAAGCTACGACCCCTGATTTGAATTATGATTCTTTTACTGCTGCTTGCCCTAATTTTGATGTGACTTTTGAGATAAAAGGATTGCTTATTAACTCTCTTCCTAAATTTCATGGTTTGAAAGGAGAAGATCCCTACATTCACCTACAATCGTTGTCTATGATTTGCTAGAGCATGAAACCAATGGACACATCTCTAGATCAAGTGCTGTGGAAAGTTGTTCATTTATCATTGGAGGGTAAAGCAAGGGAGTGGTACATGAGTCTTCTAAGACATGTGACAAATGCCTATCACAGTTGGGGAAATTTGAGGAAGGCATTCTTGGAGAAGTACTTTCCTACTTCTAGAACTTCATCAATGAGAAAGGAAATTTACTTAGCTCGACAAGGCTTTGATAAGTCTCTCTATGATTATTGGAACTGTTTTCAGGATTTATTGTCAAAATGCCCTCACCATCAAAAACTAGACGAGTAGTTGGTGCAGTACTTTTATGATGGGCTGAAGGGTCAAGACAAGGGTTTGTTAGATGCAGCCTCAGGAGGTTCACTAATAGACCTCACCGCTGAAGAGACTTAGGATCTGATTAAGAAAATGGCTTTGAATCACCAGCAGTACAGTGCGAAAGACTTTAGAGGCGTACATGAGTTGGGAGCTTCAACAGTACACTCTAGAAAAATGGAAAGTCTTGAGTCTAAAATAGACTCTTTGGAGAATAAAATGACTACTCAACTGGCCTTTATTACTGTAGAGTTGAAAAATATGAGTGTGCATCGTACACAAACCCCTATGGATCTCACTGCACCTAGATGCAAAACTTGTGGTTTTGTGATGCACATTTCTAGTGTCTGCCCTAATCATTATGAAGAGGTATCTGTTGTTTATCAGGGTCGGCCAAATTAGAAGTGGTACCCCTATTCTAATACATATAAGGAGGGATGGAAAGCAAACCCGCAATTTAGTTGGAGAAATGAAGAGTGTGGACCTCCAAACAGATTCCAGCGAGGTAGAGGGGCTGGTCCATCTACTAACTAGTTCTAAAACCAACAAAAAGCTTTAACTGTTCCACAAAAGGAAGACACTAACCAACTCTTGCATAATATGATGGCATTGATGAAAGACGAGAGGACTGCTAATGACAACCAATTCAATTATTTAGCCTCTTTGATTCAACAAGACTCATCAAAGAATGCTGCTAGATTCAATGCCTTAGAGAAAAGAATGGAACAATGGGAGATAAAGACTGAAAACATCAACTTCTATCTCACTCAATTATCTAATAACATGAGTGAGCAATAAGTTAAGAGCAATGGCACTATACCTTTAAACACTGTTATAAATCCTAAGAGTTTGACTGCCATCACTCTTCAAAGTGGGAAGTAAGTGAAGTTTTGTGATTCAGATGAGGAAGTAGTTGAGGAGGAGATTGAATGTGATGATTTGTCTTCCACACCGGCGAAGATGAAGAATTTTGAAAGCTCTAAAGAGGAAGCATTATTGGCTGAAAAGAAGTCCACATTTTTTATTAACGAAGGAACATATTTTGAGAGCAACGATGAACAAGCAACAGTAAGGGAGCATGTTGAGTCAAGCAAACATGGAGCCAATAAAGCCAGTGGTAAGGAGGTAAATCTTAAAGACCTTTCTTTTCCTAATTCTTATTTGATGAGCAAAAAAATGACTGACACTTAGCATGAAAAGAATATTATTGATTTGTTTAGTAGAGTCAATATTCCTTTGCTTGATCTTATGAAACGGGTTCTTGCCTATGCCAAATACCTTCAAGACTTGTGTACATATAAGTGGAAGTTTAGGCCAAATGAAAGAGTTCAAGTAAGCTCAAATGTGTCTGCTCTATTTAAACCTCAAATTCCTGTGAAATGCTAAGACCCTAGATCTTTTACCATCCCTTTTACTTTAGGTAAAGTAACTATAGGGGGAGCTTTATTAAATCTAAGGGCAGCTATTAATGTCATGCCTAAGTCAGTTTACACTTCATTAGGAGTCAAGACTCTTAAGTCTACCACGGTAGTACTCCAATTGGCTGATAGGTCTAATAGATATTCTGAGGGCATTATACAGGATATTTTGGTCCAGGTTAAAGGTTTGGTTTTTCCTACTGATTTTTATGTGCTTGATATGTCTTCTAAACTTGTACATGACACCGCACTGATTCTTAGTAGATCTTTCTTAAGGACTACTGACACCATGATTAGCATGAAAGAATTCACCATCACAATGGAAGTAGGTGATCAAAAAGTATGTTTTAACATGTATGAAGTAATGAAACATCAATATGATGATTACTCACTTTTGGGTGTTAACATCATTGATATTATTGTTAATGATGCTTGCACTGCATTCGAATTTCAACAGGATTCCTTTGACTCTGAACCGTATTCACCTAATTCTACTGTCAGTGATGACCCCTTTTGGGAAAGGTTTTCTATGAATGTTTTAGGTGATTCTGGCATTGTCGAGGGTAACGTTGACATGGAAATTAATGAAGTCATTTCATTGCAACAAAAATCTCAGACTGAAGGTTTAATGCTTGGAATTAACAGATATTTTAAAGCTAACTGCATGGAACCTCGATTACCATTGGTTGAAGAAAAGGGAAGAAATTTGTTCTCTCTTGAACTTCATGAATTAATCCCTTCTGTTGTGCAACCCCCTATAATTGAATTAAAACCCCTACCCTCTACTTTAAAGTATGCTTTCCTTGATTCTAATGAGCAATTAACTGTGATAATTACCAATTCCCTATCTAGCGGTGAGGAAGAGAGACTCCTTGCCGTTTTAAGAGAGCATAAGAGGGCTATAGGGTGGACTTTAGCAGACATTCCTTGGATTAGTCCAGATATTTGCACACATAGGATTCTACTGAGTGAGGGTTCCAAACCCATGAGATAGCCCTAAAGGAGATTAAACCCACTTATCTTATATGTGATTAAGAAAGAAATCACCAAATTTTTAAGTGTTAGGATTATCTAACCCATATCTGATAGCGAGTGGGTTAGTCAGATCCATGTAGTGCCTAAAAAGAGTGGGGTCACTATGGTTGAAAATGATAGGGATGAGCTTATTCCTACAAGAGTGTAAAATCCCTGGCGTGTGTGCATAGACTATAGAAGATTAAATGATGCCACACGAAAAGATGATTTCCCTCTTCCCTTTAACCAAATGCTAGAGTGACTTATAGGCAAATCTCATTATTGTTTTCTGGATGGTTTCTTTGAGCACTTTCAAGTACCTATTGCATCGAAGGACTAAGATAAAACCACTTTTACATGTCCTTTTGGTACCTTCGCTTATCGTAGGATGCCTTTTGGATTGTGTAACACCCCAAGGACTTTCCAGCATTATATGATGGCTATTTCCTGTGAATTTTTAGAAAAATGCATGGAAGTCTTTATGGATGACTTTACTATGTATGGTGGTTCTTTTGATAATTGCCTTACTAGTCTTGAAAAAGTTTGAAATGATGCATTGAGAAGAATTTGATTTTAAACTTTGAAAAATGTCATTTCATGGTTAATGGGGGCATAGTGCTAGGTCATTTGATTTTTAGCAAGGGAATTAAAGTTGATAAAGCTAAGATTGAGGTAATATCTTCGTTGCCTTATCCTATGTGTGTTAAAGATATAAGATCATTTTTGGGTCATGTAGGATTCTATAAGCATTTTATAAAAGATTTTAGCAAGATTGCATTACCTCTTTTAAGGTTTTTACAAAAAGATGCAAAATTTGACTTTAATGATTCGTGTAGGAATGCTTTTGATGATTTAAAGTCTCAACTCATTTCTCCCCCTATTCTGGTTGCCTTGATTGGAACTTACCTTTTGAGCTTTCATGTGATGCTTGTAATTGTGCTGTAGGAGTTATGTTGGGCCAAAGGGAGGAGAAAATCTTAAAAGCAATTGCCTATGCCTCAAAAACACTGGATGCAGCCCAATCAACTACACAACAACAGAGAAAGAGCTATTTGCAGTAGTTTTCGCTTTAGAAAAGTTTAGGCCTTATCTGTTAAATTCTCATATGACTATTTTTACTTATCGTACAACTGTCTGATATCTGCTCAAGAAACCACAATCTAAGCCAAGATTGATAAGATGGGCATTACTTCTT
This sequence comes from Erythroxylum domingense, assembly GCA_025594535.1. NCBI lineage: Eukaryota > Viridiplantae > Streptophyta > Magnoliopsida > Malpighiales > Erythroxylaceae > Erythroxylum > Erythroxylum domingense. The sequence goes on along the minus strand of JANQBM010002735.1, from coordinate 5,546 downwards.
CAAGAATTCAACATCGAGATAAAGGACCGACCAGGGGCAGCAAATTATGTAACCGATCACTTGAGTAGGATGCCAGAGGATAAAAGGGGAGTAGACTCTCTCGAGCTCACTTATAATTTTTTTCTTGATGCAGTTTTATGCGCTTTATTTTTAAAAGAGCCTTGATATGCACATATAGTTAACTACCTTATGACTGGACCCTAAAACCCTCTTATGTCTAATTTGTAGATGCAAAAGCTCATAAGCAAAGCAAGGCATTACATTTGGGATGCTCCTTATCTATGGCAAATGTGCAGTGACCAAGTCATAAGGAAATGTGTTCCTAATGAAGAATTTGATGCCATTATTTCAACTTGCATTCTATGGTTTGTGGAGGACATTGCAGTGCAAGGAGAACATCTAGGAAAATTCTAGACTCTGGTTTTTACTAGCCAACCCTTTTTAAAGATTCTTTTACATTTTTGTCAGTCTTGTGACAAGTGTCAACATTTTGGGGGGTTAGGTAAAAGGCATGAAATCTTTGATATTTGGGGGATTGACTTCATGAGTCCTTTCCCTCTGTCCTTTGGTTTTTGTATATATCCTTCTAGCCATAGACTATGTGTCCAAATGGATAGAGGCTGTGCCTACTAGAAAAGATGATGCCCAAACAATGTTTAAATTTCTTAAGTCCAACATTTTCTATAGGTTTAGGATTTCAAGGGTTATGGTGAGTGATAGGGATACACACTTCTATAATAGGGTAGTTGATAGTCTGTTTTCAAAATTTGGTGTTATTCATAAAGTGTCCACTACATATCTCCCCTAAACCAATGGTCAGACTGAAATATCTAATCGAGAGGTGAAGCATATCTTGGAGAAGATTGTAAAACCATCTAAGAGAGATTGGAGTTTATTCTTAGAAGAAGTACTATAGGCTTATCGGACCGCCTACAAGTCACCAATCGGGATGTCTCCATACCAATTAATATATGGCAAGGCTTGCCATTTTCCAGTAGAGTTAGAACATAAAGCTTATTGGGCAGTTAAGCAGTGCAACATGGACTTAGAATCTTATAAGATGGAGAGAAAGTTACAGTTGCAAGAATTGGAAGAGTTGAGGCTAGCAATGTATGAGAATTCTTGACTCTATAAAGAGAAAACCAAGTTTGTGCATGATAAAGGCATCCTGTGGAAGGACTTCAAAGAGGGAGATAAAGTTTTATTGTTTAAGGATCGTTTCACTTTTTAGCAAGGGAAATTTAATACTCGTTAGGATGGGCCGTACACAGTCACAAAAGTGCATGACTTTGGTATGGTGGAGCTTCTACATGAAGAGACTGGAGCTAAGCTTAAGGTGAATGGACATCTCTTGAAGCTTTACCATGAGAACCAAAAACCTCCATAAATCTCAGGTTGTTTCTTTCCTTCACTTGTTTACTTACTTTTGCCTTGTGACTGTTCATGATATGTTTGGTGCATTAGTTTGTTGAGTAAGTGTGGGGAAGAAACTAACCCAGTAGGAAAAGTAGTTTAGCTTTTAGTTTAATAGTAATTTTCATTTCAATAACACCCCCTTTTAGTTCTGTCTTTTGCCTTTATTTTGCTTTGATTGATCACTCTAAAGCATGATATATCTTCAAGTTTGGAGAAGTTGCATATTGTTGATTGTGTTGCATTTTCATTCTTGAACTTATTCAGTACCTTGCAACTCTACATATTCACTTAAAGGTTTTCTAAGTATCCAGATTGTGTTTTATGTTTCTTTATCATGTTTTTCATTTCTTTGTAAAAATCTTCCGTCTGTTGCTCTTTTAGTTCGGGTTACTTTTATTGCGGCTAAGTTATAGTTTCGTTGTGGCAAAAGTCTCCACTTAGTTTCTTTCTTTCAGGAAATTCTCGCCGCAGCGTGTATTCCACATCACCATAACAACACACTCCTATTTCATTCCATTTTCTCTCGTGTTATTTTCACCGCGGTGACATATTTCTATTTCTTCCATTTTTTCCTTTCGGGACATTTTCGCCACAGCAACATCAAATTTTTTCCACAACAAAGATAGAATCTGCGCAGGCTACCTTATCATGTCTTCGATTTTATTTATAATATTACCATTCTACCCTCACATGCCACTCATCCAGTCATTTTCTTTTCCTACTCTCTTCTTCTTTTAACTTTGCTATTTTCTTAAGTCTACCGATTCTCCCTTTCACAACCCTTTTATTCTGCAACTCCATGCATCCCAATTAACTGGCTTGGTTAACGAGCGTACCCTAAGTAATGACAAATTTGTTCGTCATTTTTACACCTATGCTTAGTTCCATAATCGCCTAGCCATTGATTTCTGTGGCATTAGGGAGCCCCATGCCTTCACCACCTCCAACACACCACTTTGATTTCCTCCCCCCCTCCCGGTCGCTGCTGCCATTTTGACCAACTCATCCATAACTACCCTATGGACGATGTTGCTCGCACCCTCTGTCAAGAGGGCACTGATTGGCATCGACCATATTATACCAAGCTTTACCTTAAACGCTCCGATTTATGACTAGAGATTCGTCCTTGGTTGCATTTGGTCTGTAACAACATCGTTCCCACCACCCACCTAGCCAACGTCACCAAACGCTAAGCTCTTTACATCTACCTCCTAATGAATGGCCGTCCGGTCAACATAATTGACGCTATTGCCTTTGCCCTCCATGACTCCATCCATACACCAAAACTAACAACCACCATAGCCTTCCCTCACCTTGTTTCTAACATTTTATGTGCCCACAATGTCCTTGAATTCAATAACGACAGTTATTTTAAACCGGCCCTACTCTTTAGGTACTACCGTCTAAAACACCCTGTCCTTGCACTGCCACCCCTTCCTATACCTATATCTCATGTCAGTACAATCTTACTAACCGGTGCCCCACTGAGCACGACCAGCCAGCTCCAGAAGTCCCTGACCTGTCTCCTTAACAACCTTTACTACCAAGCTTGATAGACTTTCTGCTGATCTAGATCAACTATGTCTGAGTCTCTTAGGCGAGATCCAGCAACGGAAGCATCGAGATTCCATGTATGATCGGTACATGGGTTATCATCGTCACATAGATGCTTTGCTGGCTAAATGCCTACAATTCCAATTGCCCTCTGATGAGGATGAACCATCACGTGATTGTTCTTTAACTCTTTCAATCTTGCAGACAATATTGTGTTTAAGTGTGGGGGAGGAAACCAAACAGTTTCTTCATGCAACATTTTAGCCACTTAAGTGTCATTTGTGCGTTATCTTTTAAGTTTTGAAATTGGTCCTTGAGGTGAAATTACAATTGCATGCATTTTTTCTCTCTTCTCCACGAAACTTTTCCAACTTTTTACTTTGCTACAGCCAACACTTAAACAATGCTCCTAAATTAGATTCTTAATACTTCTGTGATTGAAAAGTTTTGAAAATTTCAAAGTTTTACATATACTTGTGGAAAACTATCCATGCTTTTAAATCATAGTTGATTTTGTCTAATTCCATTTTTAATGTTTTCAACAAGAAGTAAGTGAGGGTACGTTAAGGAAGTGGTGCTATGCATTTTTAAACCTTGAGATCTCTTAATTGAGATACTAACCTTATTGGAAGGATATTTGGGCCTGAATTCTTTCATTTGTGTGTATCTGCTTAATTTTATATCTCTTTAGAACTTGTTTTAATTCTTAATCAAGGATTGATGAACTAAATTTTGTGAAAATGAAAGAGGTGTTCATTGTAAAACCTTTCTCACCTAAACACAAACCCCACACACTTAACCATTGCTAGCCCCCTTGAGCCATCTTTTTGAGTGCATGCATACTTTTTATTGATGTAAATATTTTATCTATAGTCTTCTAAATTTAAGTGTTTTTTAGTAGAATTCATAGGTTGGGCTAAAAAAAAAAGGCAGTGTCTTTTACCAGAACATTGTGATGGTGTGCTGCTACCATAGTTCAGTAAAGAATACACGATGAGAACTTTGGTACTTCAAATGCATCGATTTTAAGTTTCCTAAGTAGTTCTTTCAAACATTTGAGGAACCTGGTTTGAGTCTAATTAGGACATTTGTTTGAACAATTGTTTTGTAGTAAAAAAAAGGAGCTGCTATGTCAAAATTTTAAATCTTTTCTTTAGAATAACTGATACTCACATCATGAGGATGATAATTGTGATGCATGTCACTCATCTTGTTTCTTTTATTCCATCCATTTCACTTAGCCTTCATTCATCATTACAACCCTGAAAGTCCTCTTGATTTGCAAAATTATAGTTCTTGTGGTGGAGAGGTAGAACTACCATAAGCTTATAGTAGAGAATGAATTAAGCAGATTTTAGAGTGAAATTACCCCAAGACAAGTGAGTTGAGAGTTAAACATTTTCCCCTAAGATAAGTCTCTTTTGCTCAATCTCTTGGATTAAATACTTGTAGTATTGATCTTCTTGCCGTTCTTTCAGCCTGCTTTAGTTGATTTCTGAGAAAAGCTTTTATTCATTTTTTGCTCTCATTTTTAAGTATGGTCGGTATTTCCTTTTGCACTTATATTCCTTTGATTTTTATGAGCTTTTTCCAGAAGTACAAAGGTCTAAATGTGGGGGAATTTGATTGAACCCAAGTCTTCTATATTATTCAGTGATATTTTTATAGTTTTTGTTGTACTTTTCGGCTTTTTTTGTTAGATATTTTGCTTAATTTAGTTCAAGAGTATTTGTTTTGAATTAATATAGTTTGAGGGTAAAATTGTCATAATTAGTTAGTAATTGCACTCACTTGATTTATAGGACAATTGGTATTGCAAACTACTGATTTTCACTATAGGACACTAAACAAGTGGAGCTAAAAGTAAGGACTAAAAAATTGTTGAGCCATAAGATCAAGGAAGAAGACCTTTCGGGACAAGTTAACTGCGGTGAACTCATCACTTTGCTGTGGCCAAACATGTGAATCAACAGCCCAGACCTTTTAGGAAAATAAACTTTGAAGCAGCAACCTGAAACACGAGTCATTTTTGGAAATCTCACTTACCCCTGCATATGACCCGACCCGAATACCACTTAAAAAACCCTATTTCAGAATAAGTAAGGGGGAGGTGGCAGAGACACATTATCATTGACTTTCTTTTATTTCTACTCTCTAAAAAAAAAAGCTCTAACCTCTTCCATATTTTTCTTTCCACTGTAAAAATTCCACTATGGGTGATTCAGATTCATTCCAAGTTGTGACGTTTCTGAGTGCAATGAGTGGCTAGGTTTTTCTTTTCCTCTTGAAGGTGCAGCAATGGCTAGAGTTCAATGGGCTAAAAAAGGGGAGTAGTTTAATCCGTGGTTCAGCTATGAATTTATAACATCCTAGGTCTAGGATTTATGATTTGTAGTTGAACTATTTGATTATGGTTTTAATCAAATGTTGGATATTCATTATATGTAGGATGGATTAGTTTATGTAGAACTCTGAGCTTAAATGTATGAAGTTTCATCTATGTTGGACCCCGATCCTCTCCATACTAGTAATGCATGTGATTAGATTTTGTTGAGGATTATTTTCGATTAATTTGA
>JANQBM010002729.1:0-13137 GCA_025594535.1 Erythroxylum domingense | reverse complement strand
AATATTATATCCCATTGCATTTCTTGAAAAGTTTTCAAAAGAAAAGAATTATCTACAAGACCAATAAAGTTCTTTCTGCAAAACATTCTGATGGTAGTTTAGAAATAAGAACGTCTTTAAAGAAGAAGGAGCTCTCTTATTTGTTAGCTAAAGCAAAAAGATTAGTTTGTTTTAATAAATTTTTTATTAATTATTGTTAGTTGTTTTTACTTTCGTTCCACTCTTTTCTGTGTTTAGAGATGGATAAAAATGCCAAGAGACATAAAAAGTATGATAAAATGCTAGAAAACAAAAAAAAATAGTTCCTACGACGGCGTAGACAAGCTCGTGCTACAAAAAAGAGAAACACTATTTTTCCTTCTTTTTGTCAAACGGTTGGTCAATAACCTTTCTATTCTACCATTGATAACGTACCTTCTGATGGTCAACTTTTTATTCATCAATATAGTAATTAACTAGCATAAAATTAATCTATCGATTTTAATGTAGATCATGTCAATGCAACTCATTCCTCTCTCCAACTATAAGAATTTCTTCAAACAAAATCAACAGTTGAAGCTTCTAATATCACATGTCATAATTTAGATTGTTCAACTGTATCTCCCTCTTCAATTCAGCCTAGCTCAATGGTACCTGTCGAGGATCAAGGTATAAATCTTTTTACCTATATTCTTTCCATTTTTTTATTATTACTGCACAAAGTGATTAACCTTTCTGTAAATCTTTCAAGGGATAAATTATCATCGTTCTTCTTCAAAGTTAGCATCCCTGTAGAATTTATATGTTAAGCCCCTACAACTTCGTTTTGTTCCAAACTGTGAACATTGTCATGCGAAGAGATTTTATTTAGAACCTCATCATTTTCTTATTCATTAGGAGATATTTACATTGTTGCTCCTCAAATGTCATATGCTCTTAAACAATTATTTATTAGTAATGATGAAGAATCTGAACATTTTAGGAAGAACATTCATACATATAATAATAATGTGGCTTTTACTTCATATGGAGATAGGTATGATTGAGAACTAACAAAAAATAAGAAAGACATTTATACATTTTATGTTCAAGGACAAGTTTATCATTTCCTTGATAGTTTAGTAACAACTGATAAGGTATCTGGTATCCAACTCTATTTCTTTGATACTGATGAGGAACTGAAAAGAAGGAGTAAGAATTATGATAAACTTTGTGAGGATAGATTAAAATTGATTATGGAAATTTTATAAGATAATTCCCATGCCAAGTTCTTCAGAAATCTTAGGGACATTCCAACGCTTGAGAATCATACAATAGTTTTTAGGTGTTATCCTGGCCTTGATCAACGTGTTTACAATCTTCCTACTGCATCACAAGTGGTTGCTATATGGACTGAGATCAATGATGAAAAGATTGATAAATGCCCTCACATCCAAATCTAAACTCAGTCGGGTACAAGTTATAGAATCCAGTTTTACTGTGCATGTTATGACGCCCTTCAATATCGTCTTTTATTTTCTCGTGATGAATTTGGATGGCATCATGAAATTAAGCGGTTGATTTCAAAGAGAAACAAAAGCAATGTTTCAGATGAATGATGTGGTGTTAATTTCAGCTCTTTTACTGGTCTATCTGAATTGTTCACTATAGAAAACACAACCAAGTTTGTCTTTTCCTTTTTCATTTTTAAAGTATTGTCTAATGTTACCATTTTATTTATCGAATTCATTTGTTTAATTATTAGTTGTTGATTAAGAATACTATGAAGATGGTACTGTTTCTACTAGAGAATATTATTGTTATAGGCTCCAAATAAGAGAATATTATGAATCTATGCTACTCTATAGTTTAAGGCTACTTCAAAAATTTGTTGTGGGAGCTTATATAAAGATTGAATCATCAAGACTTGATTTCCATATAAAAAGACAAAATAAGATAAGGATAGAGATACTGCAAGGTGTTTTAAACAGTATTACTATTGGTCAAACAGAAGGTTATAGAATTGGTTGTCGAGTTGTCCTCCTAGCTTCATTTGTCAATGGTCCAAGGGACATGAAATGACATTATCTTGATGTAATAACTCTAGCACAGAAGTATGGTAAACCAGATATTTTCCTCAACATGACTTGCAACCCTATGTGGAGAGAGATTCAAGATAACCTTAAGTTTTATGAAAAGCCACAAGATAGGTCAGATTTATTTGCTAGAGTTTTAGAGCTAAATTTGAAATTCTTAAAAATGAGCTAATAAAAAACAAATCTTTAGAGACGTTGCAGCATGTGTTTATGTTATTGAGTTTTAAAAGCGTGGATTCCTTCACGCTCATTTATTGTTGATACTTAAGTCACATTTTAAATTACTAAATCTAGATGCTTATGACCAAATCATATCAGCTGAAATACTAGATCTTGATCAAAATTCGCAGTTATATTCTCTTGTCATTAAGCATATGATACATGGTCCTTGTGGTCTTATAAATAAAGATTGCTCTTATATGAGAAATGATGTGTGCAAGAACTATTTGCCCAAAAATTTTGCTCCATTTACTACTCATGGTGAAGACAATTATCTATGTTATAGAAGAAGAGATGATGGTCAAAAAGTCAAGATTTGTAGACGTGAGGTTGATAATAGGTAGGTAGTTCCTCACAATCCGTACCTTTTACTGCTCATTAATTGCCACATAAATGTTGAAATTTGTTCCACTGTTAGGCTTACTAAGCACTTATATAAATATGTCTTTAAAGGCCATGATCTTGTCAATTTTAGCATTATCGATCAACAGACCACAACTGATATTGATGAAATCAGTAATTTTCAAGAAGGTCGTTAGATTTCACCTCTTGAGCTTTCTAGCATATATATGAATTTTGTCTAGCAGAGATTAATCCATCAGTTTATATACTCCAAGTTCATCTTCCAAATCAACATTTTATTTCCTTTGACAGAAATGAAGATCCGTTTTATTATTGAGAAAAATTGATTTCTCCAAAACAATGCTGACTGAATTTTTTGATATGAATTTGACAAATAAAAAGACAGAAAAGATGAAATTTTTGCAAAAAGATTTTTCATAACATTTTTTTTGGAATCGAAAGACAAAAACATGGTCAGAAAGAAGTCGCAAGAAGTGATTGGAAGATTGTGTACTATTGACCCTAAAGAAGGAGAAAGGTACTACTTGAGGTTATTACTTACACATGTTAAAGGACCAACATCATTTAATCACTTATTATCTATTAATGGTGAAAAAACAAGTTGTTTTAGGGAGTTTGCACTGAAGTTAGGACTACTAGCATTTGATTTTTATATACAACAAACTCTAGAGGAAGCCATTTTATTTCAAATGCCAGCTTCACTTAGACTTTTATTTGCTACACTCCTATTTTATTGTTCACCGACAAATCCTAAGCAGCTTTAGGAAACATTCAAAGACGATCTTTGTTCTGATTACCAACATGCTTCCTCCTATAGTTTATGTACCTCTGAGAATGTTACAAAGATGGTCCTTCAAGATATTAATAAATCCCTAGAACAAATGGGGAAAAGCTTAAACGGTTATCATTTTACTGATTATCACTTTGAAGTTGACCATCATCAACATTTTAGTAAAGAAATACAAAGTGAGAAGAATATACAGATTGATTCAGAAGACTTATTATTACATTCAAGGTTGAATAACGAGCAGAAATACATATTCAATTTGATTTTGTATTCAGTTTTGGTTTCAAGTGGTGTCGGTATTTTATTGATGGTCCCAGTGGAACTAAGAAGACTTTCTTGTATCGAGCTCTTCTTGCAATTTTACTGTTACAAATTCATGTTGCGATTGTTATTGCTACATCAAGTGTTGCAGCATCAGTCTTTCCTGGTGGCAGGACAGCTCACTTAAGATTTAAAATCTCACTTGATTTTTCAAAGAAGAAAGTTTGACAGTTAAGTAAGTAGAGCAGTATTGCAAAACTAATATTTGAATCTAGTCTTATCTTATGGGACGAGGCTTCCATGGAAAACGAGAAGCCATTGAAGCGTTTGATGAGTTACTTCAAGATATTATGAACTCCAATTAGCCTTTTGGAGGAAAGATTGTTGTATTTGGTAGTGATTTTCATCAAACCTTACCAATTATAGACCAAGCCACAAAATAACAACTAATTGATTCAAGTCTTCTAAATTCACATCTCTGGCCACACATGCGTAAATTTTCTTTGACAATAAATATGAGAGCTATATCAAATGCAGCTTTTGTGAATTTTTATTACGAGTAGGAGAAGGTATAGGACCAGTCGACGAGCAAGATCAAAATTTCTTACTAAAATAGCTAGTTATTCCTTACCATAATAAAGATGAATCTCTGAACAAATTAAATTTTTATAATTTATTTTTACTATTAATTTTATTTTTAAAAAAAATTAAAAGACACGTTTCTTATGCACCATTGCCTTCACCAGGTTACTTCAAAACATCTTCCTTTACCTAAGCTTGTATTCATCTAATCCATATCAGATGATAAATATATGTGTACTGTGTCCAACAAATGGATATGTTGACAAAATTAATGACGTGATGATCAACAAATTGTCAGGAAATCTGCATTTGTACATAAGTTTTGACAAAATAGTTGACCGAAGACATTAAGCAAATTATGAAGATTCTCTAAATTCTTTAAATCCTAAAGGTCTACCTCTATACAAATTGTTGCGAAAAGAAGGCTCTCCAATTATGCTCCTAAGAAATTTGAATCTAACTGAGGGACTATACAATGGCACAAGGTTGATATGTAGACAATTAAAAGGCTATATAATTTCTGTAGAAATTGTCTTAGGACTTTACAAAGAAAAACTAGTTTTTATACCTAAATTCCTCTACAATCTTCAGAAAATGATAAAAGTGGAATACCTTTTTTCAGAACACAATTACCTGTTTGTTTATGTTTTTCAATTACCATAAAGAAATCCCAGGGTCAAACACTTGATTATGTAGGAATTTATCTCCGTCAGCCCATATTCTCACATGGACAACTATATGTCGCTTTGACAAGAGCTCGGACTCCTGAATCAGTTAAAGTTCTGATTATTCCAGGAACTTTTGAGTCTTCAAAAATTTATCAAAAGCAAGAAATATTATGTTCCATGAAATTTTCCAATTAGTTAAATTATAAAATATAAAACTATCAAAAGGTATATGAATTGTTTTGTTCAAGTTTATTTAATTTCATTCCATATAAAAAATTTAATTTTCTGATTATTTTATTAAATATTTTTTAAGGATGGAAAAGTGTTATTGATGAAGGATATATTTTTTTTGGTGAAAAGAAATGCATTAATCAATAATGTCAAGTTATGTCAAGCAAATAATGATCAAAATCTAGTAAAGAACATAAGCCCCCCACTGGCATTGAATACAAATGTGTGGTCATGTGATTACTATCCAAGAAAAAACAACATATTGTCACATCACCTAGCATGCCATCGAAGAAACAAAAGTTTATGCTTTTTTATTCTAGGGTATAACAACTATACTTTCTTCATTGAAAATCTTCCCTTTTTCATTAACTTTATTATTAACTGTATTTTTATTATTAACAAGGATCACAAGTTGAAGTTATTATCTTTAACAATGAAATCCAACGAATGAGCCATATTTTGCAGCCATGTAAGAAATATATAATTTGTAACGCCATTGTGAAGCCAATCCCACCTCAGTACCAAACTGAAGACTTGAAAATTCAATGGATTATTACAAGTTGCGCTGTTGTTGAATCTGTAATAGATGATGACAACATCATACCGATCAAATTCAACAATAAATCTTTTATGGATCTTATCAACTATATAAACAACAAGGAAAAATTAGTTGGTTAGATTCTTTATCTGTTTCTTTCTAGAACTTTGACTTTTTCCCTATTATATCTAGTTATATTTATCTTTAACATGTGATAGATATTTTGGCTGTGGTTGTTGAAGTCTTAGATCAGAAAGAAATTAGCAAAGATGGAAAACTTTCAACTGTCTAAAAATTTGTTCTTGCCAACAAACAATACGTTGCATTCTTTATTACTCTCTACAGCTGTTAAAATCTAACACAAGTTCTTTTTTTTGACATTTTCTGTTTTTATATTAGGCATCAAACCGTTATACTGTCAATGTGGAATGCTTTGTTACTAATGAGGGCAACAAATTGGAATGCTTTGGTTACTAATGATGGCTAATCAATTGTCGAATCATTACATACTTATCCGATAATTATGTGTCGTAGGCTAAAAGTTAACTTTTATAATGATAATTTTGTTTTTTTATCGCGCTTTTACATTTTTCTTTTATTTATCCTTTTATTTAATTCTTACCTTATAGTTGAAGTATTTTAGGTGTTGCATTATTCACGTGGTTTGACTCTGTAATTCTTATTGATCCACTAATACAAGAAGCTGTAGATCTTAAAAATTGGTATTGCCACATTTTTTATCTTTGTTCTAACAACAAATAAACTTATATACAAACTTCAGAATATTTTAATGCTTTTACATTTATAATTATCATTTTTCAGGGAACAACAAAATACTAAGGAACTTAGAAACCTTGTTAATGAACAAGTTTATCTCAGATATAATCCTAATCTGTCTTTCAGATCACATCAAAAAATTACTAAAATCATCTTCTTGAAGTCCACCAGTAAGGTAAATACACTTAATATTCTACTATACGCTTTCTGCCTGATAGTTGTTCATTAGTCTATGTTTTTCTAAGTAATTGACATGTGTTTCTTGCATAATTGTTGATTATTGTTGTAGTTTAGGATTCATTTTGTATGTTTTCATTTAGTTTGATTTCCATTATTGTTATTTTGTGTTTGATGTTAATTTAGGGTAAGAATTTTATGAAGGAAGGAAGATTGAGCAACTTGGAGATTGAGTTAGAGATCAAAGAGGAGAAGAGACTAGGAGACTCTCTGTTGCAAATTCCCACGATTGTGGGAATTATAATCCGAGTCATTATGCGAGGCTTCATTAAACTTAAGGTTTTAGGGACCATTAAAAGAGAATTAAGCCTCCATGATCAATGGGAAACGAAACCTTTTTGTAGAAAAAGCCTTTTTGAGTGAAGAAAACAAGTTTTTAGCCTTGAGGAAGGATTGAAGTCAAAGATTATCATCAAGATTGGGAAAATATCACGTCAACATCCAAAATTCCAGATTTTGGCAAAGAAGAAAAGAAGTTCCTTTTATTCAATTTTCTATGTTTTTCTTTCTTCTAATCTTTATAAGATGGATTATGTGTGTGTTAATGATGTTATGGATACCATAATTGGCTGATTTAGTTTTAGGGATTGCTTTTGAACTATTTTGTTAAAACTCATATTTTATTGAATTAATTGAAAGTGTCTTTGATGATTATTGATTTTATTTGTTATCTTGCAACAAATCGAGAGAGTAAGTAAGATTATTTTTGTAGGATTGTACAAATAGAGTTGTTGACCTATAGACTTGCAATCATCATGTCAATTGATTAGTAAAGAGAGAGATCTCGGCGAATTCAATTGATCATCCATATGATAGTTTAATAACTAGTTGAATTGGTGGAGTCATTGGATAGGTTAAGAGATTGTTCAATTGATTCCATTTAATTTGATTAGAGACAATTAATTATACCTTGAGAGAGGGTAATTAATACATTCAGAAATCTTAGGTGAGGCACAATTCGATTAATAAAATAGGAGGAAGATAAATAAGGAAAATGTAATCTCTAGTTTTTAGATTCTTGAAATTCGAATTTTCTGCATTTTGGTATTGTTCAGTGTTCATTATTAGTCTTTTAATTTTCCAGATTATTTGCATTAAACAACTTTGTTTTTAAAAAAAAGTTTTGTCTAAATTAAGTGGTGTCTGCAATCCCTACGGGATCGATATCTGTTTTTTAACTATAAGTCACGACCCGTACACTTGCGATTTTTGAGCATAAAACAAGTAGTTTGTGTTGTATAATTACATTCAACAAGTTTAGCATCTTGTTTAATTTAGATTACTTTGATTTAAGAATTTCGATACTTTTCCTTATGTATTTGCAGGTACATGAATACAAGGAGCACGCGAAGAACCAAAGAAGTTAGTGAAGACGAAGTTAGTGAAGACGAATTTCCTAACATCAAGAGACATGAAAGAGAGTTAAGAAGGGCAAAGCGTCTAAACTTTTCACAACAAGATATGGCTGAAGAAGGAGAGCAAGGAGGACCATAGAGGACTTTGATAGATTTCATGAGCACAGGATTTAGTCCTCAAGGAGTGGCGAGACTGGTGGTTCAAGCGAACAATTTCTAGATAAAGTCGATGCTCCTAAACATTCTACATAATAGTGTATAATTCTACGGGCTATCCAATAGGGATCCGAACGCTCACATCGTAAATTTTTTATAGATCTACGACACTTTTTGTTTCAATGGAATGTCTGAAGATGCAGTAAAGCTAAGGTTGGTTTCATTCACATTAAAAGATTAGGCTAAAGAATGGTACAACTTGCTAAATTCAGGATAGATAACAACTTGGGAGCAGCTTGCCCAAGCATTCCTCACAAAGTATTTTCCGCTAACCAAGATGACGAGGATTATCAAAGAGATTACAAATTTCCAGCAGAACGATGGGGAATCTCTCTATAAAGCTTAGAAGGGATTTAAAGAAATGCAAAGAAGTTGTCCCCATCATAACCTTCCGAGAGAGTTCCTGCTTCAAATGTTTTACAATGGAGTGAATCTGAGCATGAGAGGAACCATCAATGCAGCAGCTAGAGGTTCATTAATGAGGAAGACTGTGGAATTAGCTCATAATCTTTTAGAAGAGATGGCGAGCAACAACTGCATGTGGTCAAGCGAGAGGAGTAAACAAGAACGGAAAGAACAAAAAGGTATGATACCCATTGACTCTATTATTGCTTTACAGGCTCAGATCATAGCTTTTACGAAGCAGCTGAATAGCTTACAAAGAGCATCCTCCTCTACAGTAAAGGTAATGCAAGTTCAATGTGAGCTATGCAAGCAGAACAACCACGGCTCCATAGAGTGTTTCCTATTAGGAATCGGTGGTACTGAACAGGTAAGTTACATAGGCCAACTATAGCAGGGTAATAACCCGTACTCCAATACTTATAATCTGGGATGGAAAAACCATCCGAATTTTTTTTGGAGTAATAACAATGCAGGTAGCCAAGCGAGACCACAAAGACCTCCGAGATTCCAACAAAATCGAATTGGATCGATGGAGAGTAAATTGGACAAGTTTATGGAGATGTTTGGTTCCAAACTGGCAGCTCAAGAAGAGAGTCAAAAAAGGATGTTTGCAAGTTAGGAGGAGAGTTAAAAAGGATGGAGGCAAAATTTGACCAGATCGTGAAGAACCATACCTCGTCCATCTATAACTTGGAGGTTAAGGTAAGTTAACTTATTGATGCTTTATTTTTTTGAAGTGTAGGTATCTTATCCAGCAATATTGAGGTCATTCCAAGGGAGCAACTTAAAGCTATTACGCTTCGAAGTGACAAGCAGATGGAAGAGCCAAGTGCGAAAAGGGACAACCAAGAAAAAGAGAAAGGTAAAGAGATAGAAGAAAAAAAGGAAGAAGGAAGGTTGTATATACCACCACCACCGTACAAGCCCAAACTCCCATATCCAGGGAGAGTAAAACAACATCAGGTGGACACTTAGTTTTCTAAATTTTTGGAGAAACTAAAGAAGCTACAGATTAATTTGTCATTGGTGGAAGTTTTGGAGTGCATGCTCAAATATGCGAAGTTTTTGAAGGATATACTTACACATAAACATACTTAGGAAGACAATTAGATGGTAACGTTGACAAAAAATTACAGTTCCATCATCTCAAGCCAAATGCCTTCAAAATTGCAAGATCCAGGGAGTTTCATTATTCTATGTATTATTGGTGATTTTGAATTTTCTAAATATTTCTATGATTTAGGTGCAAGTATTAATTTGATGCCTTTGTTTATTTTCAGGAAACTGGGACTAGGAGAGGTTAAACCAACATCCATATTAATTCAACTTGCAAATCAATCCATAAAAAGGCCATTTGGAGTTATGGAAGGCATATTAGTAAAAGTGGACAAATTTATAATTCCCGTTGATATTGTTGTGTTGGATTTTGAAGTTGATAAGAACTGTCCATTAATTTTAGGTAGGCTCTTTATGAATACTGGTAGGGCGTTAGTTGATGTGCATAAGGGGAAACTTGTATTAAGAATTGGTGATAAATAGGTTGAGTTTAATATGACAAAATCTTTGAAGAAACTGATGGATGGAAATGTGTGTATGAAAATTGATGTTATAGATGAGTGTGTGAAGGAGATTAAAGAAGGAGTCAATTAAGTGAATTAAGTACACAAAGATGAAAGTGTGAAGGAAGAGGATTTATATGAAGAAGTTGAATTAGAAAGATTAGAGAGAAATGGTACAACTACACTACCTTCTAATATTAAGCCTCCCACTTTAGAGCTTAAACCTTTACCTTCCCATTTAAGATATACCTTTTTAGGGAAAAACCACACTTTACCTATCATTATCTCCAATGAATTAGATTGTGAGCAAGAAGAGAAAGTGGTGGAAACTATTAAGAAAAGGATGAGAGCTATAAGGTGGCAAAATTTTGATATTAGGAGGATTAGCCCCAATATGGTGATGTATAGGATTAACCTAGAAGAAGGATGTAGAACTGTATGAGAAAGACAGAGAAGGTTAAATCCAAATTTGTAAGAGGTTGTGAAGAAGCAGGTGGTGAAAATTCTAGATGCAAGAATTATTTACCCCATTTCGGATAGTGAGTGGGTGGGCCTAGTACAGTGTGTGCCGAAGAAGGGTGGCATGACGGTGATAGAAAATGAGAAAGGAGAAAAGATTTCCACTAGGATTTTTACACATTGGCGAGTGTATATTAACTATAGGAAGCTAAATTTGGCCACCAAGAAGGATCATTTCCTTTTACCTTTTGTGGACCAAATGGTTGAGAGAGTGGCTGGTCATTCTTTTTATTACTTTCTTGATGGATATTCAAGGTATAATAAAATATTTATATACCCAGAAGATCAAGAGAAGACCACTTTCACATGTCCGTTTGGAACTTTTGTGTATCGAAGGATGCCTTTTGGTTTATGTAATGCACCTGTCACATTTCAAAGATGCATGATGGCCATATTTGCAGACATGAATGAAAACATTATAGAGGTATTTATGGATGATTTTTCTATCTTTGAAGATTCTTTTGATCATTGTTTGCTTAACTTAGGCAAAGTGCTTCAAAGATGTGAGGAGTCTCATGTAGTTTTAAATTAAGAGAAATGTCATTTCATGGTCTAAGAGGGAATTGTATTAGGCCATAAGATTTCATACAAGGGGATTGAAGTGGATCGCTCTAAGACAAAAGTAATTAAAAAGTTACCACCTCCCACCAACATCAAGGTTATTTGAACTTTTCTTGGTCATGTAGGGTTTTACAGACGGTTCATTATAGATTTTTCCCTTATTGCTAGACCCCTAACTCATCTATTAGTTAAAGATGTGCCTTTTGTTTTTTATAATGACTGTTTAGATTCTTTAAATAGGTTGAAGAAGGCACTCATAACGGTACCAATTTTGATGTTGCTGGATTTGACTCTTCCTTTAAAGTATGTGTGAAGCAAGTGACCATGTTATTCGGTGTGTACTTAGCCAGTGGAAGGAGAAGAGATTGCCTGCTATCTATTACGCAAGCAAGACATTGACGAGAGCAAAGTTGAATTACACAACTACTGAGAAGGAACTGCTTGCGGTGGTATTTACTTGTGAAAAGTTTCATTCTTATCTTTTAGGCTCACAAGTTATTGTTTTCACAGATCATTCAGTATTACATTACCTTTTTGTCAAGAAGGATGACAAGGCTAGGCTCATCTGGTAGGTACTCCTGCTCTAAGAATTTAACATTGAAATTAAAGACAAGAAGGGAGTAGAAAATGTCTTAGTGGACCATTTATCGAGACTTGAAGGAGGACATCATGAAGAGGAAGAGGAAATTGAGGAAAGTTTTCCTAACAAGACCTTGATGATGGTAGATAACCCTTTCCTTCCTTGGTTTGCAAAAATTGCAAACCACCTTTCAAGTGGTATTCTTCCATCAAATTTGTCATATCAATAAAGGAAGCATTTTCTATTTCAATGCTCTCGTTATATTTGGGATGAACCTGTACTTTATAAGATTTGTGTTGACAGTTTAATTCACAGGTGCGTCCTTGAAGATGAAATGCTCAAAATCTTAACATAATGTTATAAATCACCATATGCAGGGCATTATAAAGCTAACAAGACTATTGCATGAATTTTGGAGTGTGGATTTTATTAGCCGACTCTGTTTAAGGATGCTCGAGATTTTTTGCTCAAGTGTGATAGATGTCAAAGGGTGGGCAACATATCAAAGAGAGATGAATATGGGGTCTGGACTTCATGGGACCATTCCTATCATTTGAAGGTAACACTAATATTATGGTTGGAGTTGATTATGTTTTTGGATGGGTTGAAGCAGTTGCCACTTTAGCCAATGATAGCAAGGTGGTTCAGAAGTTTATTAAGAAGATTTTTAGTAGATTGGGGTGCCTAGAGCAATCATAAACGATGGGGGGAGTCATTTTTGCAACAAACTGTTTGACGACCTTTTGAGAAGATATAATGTTCATCATAGAGCGGCTACGCTATACCACCCCCAAACTAGTGGACAAGTGGAGATGGTGAATAGAGAGCTAAAAAATATTTTGGAAAAGGTAGTGAGCACTTCAAGGAAAGATTGGGCATTGAAGCTGGATGACGCGCTGTGGGCTTATAGAACATCTTTCAAAACCCCTATAAGCAGAACACCATATTGACTTGTGTATGGAAAGGTGTGTCATTTACCATTAGAGTTGGTGCTAGAACCCTACCCCGGCGAGTCCCGTGCTCGATGTCCTACATGACATCTGGATGCGCATCCCACAAGGGAGGAATTCCCCACCAGGTCAAACCTAAAAAAACAACTCATTTCATGTACCTCCGAACAAAATTAGAGGTAGATCATAAGGAATTTTAATAAGTGTTGGCCCCGGAAAAAATACGTGGTGGGATCGTAGAATAAGCATAGACATTAAAATGAATCATTCAAGAA
>JANQBM010002708.1:0-13138 GCA_025594535.1 Erythroxylum domingense | reverse complement strand
ATTGTCAACTATAAAACACCCTAAACCCTATAATCTACAATGGTTAAATGAGATAGGAAGTTTAGGGTAACAAAGCAAGTGTTGGTTTCTTTCTTAATTGAGAGGCATAAAGATGGACGTGATTCTCACACAAGTAGGACACATTCTTTTGTGATGTCCTTGACAATTTGATAGAAGAGCCATATATGATAAACTGAAGAATAGGTATTCCTTTTGTATGAATGGAAAATTGATTACCACTACTCCATTATCACCAAATAAAATTAATGAAAATTAGCTTCAGATCTATACAAGTGAGTAGGAGAGTTTAAGGGAAAAGAAATGAGAGCAAACACTTGGGGGTAATTTAAGCCTTTTGGGAAATAAAACAAACAAACACATACATCGCCAAGTATTAAGTACTATTTAATTTTGTAGATGAAGGTAATGATTTAAAAACAAATCATTTTGAAGAAAGGGAAAATGATGGGAATCAACATAAACTCGAGATGACGAGTTTTTACATTGGTGAGGCAAGAAGAGGGGTTTAAATGGTTTATGAAAAATTTAAGTAAAGTACTAAAAAAAAGCTAGAGATTGTAATTACATAACATAATTGGCATCAAACTCATAAATAAACTCACACATGTCTTTAATAGGTTTACAAATTAGAGAAGTGGAAGTAAGCAAGTGCCAAAGTAAAATACGTAATCAGTGGTAGACTCGTCTTAGAGATGCGTACTAAGAGTTATAGGACTAAAACTAGTGCCTGTTGTTTCCAGAACAAACATTAGATATGTATTTCAATTAGTTAGGAAGTTTTTAATTTGAGATATTATTTCCTTTTAGGACTAATTTTTGTTTTTTTTAATTTTTTAATTTTGTTTAGATATGATTGAATTATCTTTTCAAGTTATTTGTTTTCCAATTGGAATATATTTAGATTATTATTTCCTTATAAGATTGTAGTTCTTAGGGTTTTGATGCTATTAGGGTTTCTTTTTGTCCTTTTATATTAGATGTCATGGATTAACCCCTTTTCAATAGATCAATCCCAAGTCCTATCATCTTGATATCCAATGTCATTAGTTTTAATAATAAGGGTCATCTTAGAATTTGGTATTAAAGTATAATTCTATATTCAGGTTCATTATTGATACCATTTTTACAATTCCATATTATTCTGTTTTCTTCCCTTATATTCAATTTCCTTGTTTTAGCATTATTTGTAGACAAGATTTGTTAAAAAAGAAAATATTTTGGCTTCTTGTTTCCTTTTTATGATTTTATAAGTTAATCAAAATTTTATTATATCTATTTGTCTTGTATTTCCTTATCATTTAATTTACACAAGATTTTTGGGAAATGTAACAATGAGAGATGCATACTTAGTCATGCATCAAATGCTATATGATTTTGTAAATGAAGGTGATAATTTGAGGATAAAACATTTTTAAGAGAGGAAACTTATAGGAATAAGCATTAACTCAAGTTATAGAAGTTTTTATATAAGAGAGGCAAAAAGAAGGACTTAAACAGTTTTTGAAAGATTAAAGTCAAGAACCAAAAAGAAACTGGAGAATACAATTATAGAACGTTACTAACACTAGAATCATAAGTAAACTGACACTTGTTGTTAATTGGATTTTGCATATTGGAGAAGGAGAAGCAAATCAATGCTGGAGTTGAATATGTAACCAATGCTAAACTTATCTTGGAGATGTGCACTGAGGATATAGAACCAAATTGACATTTGTTATTTTTAGGACAAGCATCAGATACATATTTCAATTAGTTAGCAAATTGTTATTTTATAATTTTTTTAAAAAGAGAAATGTATTAATAATATAAAGAAAGTGTGCATAAGGTTTTTTTTAAAATTATACAAACAAAAATTAGATAACAATTACATTGACATGATTAAGAAACATAAAAAGTGACTATTTGGGATCAATGCGCTAGTTAATTCTTTAAGTTATTTAGCACTGGGAGTTAAAGCAGTGGTTATCTTCTTATGCTAAGATATGATGTTTGGTTCTATTGCACAAAACTTGAGAAGTAGCTTCTTTCGAGTTAAGAGAGTCACCAAATATTATGGGGTTTCTTTCTTCCCAAATAGCAGCAATAAGGTAACTAAAAACTACTTTGAACACCCATAAGTCTCTTTTATGTTTCATTTGAATCACACTCCACCATTTGACGATGTTTGACCAAGTGTATAGTGGGTTATCTAGATGACAAAATTGAATGATTAACTTCTAAATGTATTGATTGAATTGGCATTGAAAAACTATAAGATCTATGTCTTTTGTACTAGACTTACATAGAATACCCCAATTTGGTAAAGTTAAAAAGTGTGATATTCTCTAGATTGTGAGAAGTCTATTTCTAATTGATATCCAGTAGAGATGTCAATAGCTCGGGTCCGGCCCAGGCTGCTCCTGGCCTTGCCCGGGCTAACTCGGGGCCATCATGGCCCAACAGGTTGGGATAGACTGGCTCGTGACTCGACCCGACCACGGATTGACTGGCTCATGGCCCGACGGGCCATAGGCAGGCTGGGCCAACCAGATCATATTTTTTTAAGAAAATCGATCAATTTTGACAAAACGATGTTTTTTATATAATAGTCAAGCCACGGGCCAGATCAACCTGAAACCAAAATTGAGCTGGGTTGGGCTAGGCTCTTTTTGCCATCCCTACTAGCCAGGAAGTGATTAAGGCATCAGGTGAATTGTTTTTGTACCATATGAGTTTGTTCTAAAATGCAGTTTGGTTGGAACTTCTGAAGAGGGACTAACATGATGGATTAGAAAGGACACTAGACGGTGGATACATCCAGTTGATTTCATCTTCTTTAGATTTTGGGCAAATTTGACAGGAAATTTACCAATATAAATGATGGTAATAATGCAGAGAGGTTTAACTTAGGTAATGCCTCAACTACTGTGATGTTTGAGTGCAATGTATCAAGGAGTGGATTAGCTTTAGTGATAGAAGCTAAAGGACCAAATGGAGTCCAGTGATCATGCCAAAAGAAGGTAGTTTTGCCATCATTAACTATGTGCTTGAAAGAATTTACGATGGTACCTCTAAGTTTAAGCAAGGAATTCAATAATGATGAAGAATTAATAGGATTCTTAACACTCCATAAGTATTGGCCCTTGATGTCATATGTCTGTATCCATTTCACACATAAGGAATGTTTATCTGTTAGTAACCTCCAAGGCCTCTTTGTGATGAGAATTGAGCAAAGCATTTTGCTTAAAAGGATGCTTAATCCACTATTTATCCTTGGCATACAAACTTTTAACCATTTGACTTTGTAATTGCCTATGCCATTTACATTCTAGAGAAAGTTCTTGAAAAGTTTCTTTAACTCTTTGATAACTACTTTAGGAAATACTATGTGTGAGGCATAGTAGTATATGAGTGAAGATAGAACCGAGTTGATTAGTTGACATCTACTTGCAAGAGATATTACTTTGGAGCTCTAGATTTGAATTCTACTCTTGATTTTGCTAATAAGAGGCTTAAGATCAGAGAAAATAGGCTTAATGGAGGAGATGGTAACTTATAAATATTTAACAGGTAGGTGAGATACCTTAAAGCCTATAATTGCGAAAATTCTTAGAGACAAGTAGGAGGCACTTGCGGGGATAAAGAAGTTGAATTTATTAGTGTTAATGATTAGTCTAGAAAGCTTTTTAAACATGTTGCATGTTTTGGAAAGGATGGAAACATATTTGATATATGCTCCAGAGAAAATAAAGATGACATCACCAAAACTGAGACTCGCTATGTTGAGATTTTTACATTTAGTATGAAACTTGAAGTTGGAATTCCTGGAACTATTTCTCTTAAGCATTTTGGTTAGAACTTAAGAAAACAAAGAGAACGGGTAAGGGGAAATGAGATCCCTTTGCCTGATGACTTTAGCTGCAAGAATAGATTTGGTAACTTGACCATTAACTAGAACTTGTATGGCACTGAAGTAATACACTGAGACATCCATTAAATGAAGATGTTTGGGGAGCCAAAAGCCTTTAGTGTGTTGAGGATAAAACTCTAGTCAACTGAACCATTAGATATTTGGAAATCAATTTTGAAAGCACAATTTTTACTACTATTTCTAATGTTGCAATGCTTGAATAGCTCTCTTGCAATTGCTTTGTCTCCTATATGTCTCTTTGGGATGTATATACATTGTCTATAATTAATTAAAATAGGAAGCATGATTTTCAGTATTTCTACAATTACCTTTAAGATGATTTTGTATATAAAGGAACAACAAGAGATTGGTCCGAAATATCTTAGGGACTTATGATCCTTGCACTTAGGAATCAAAGTGATGAATGTCTTGTTTAGTTAATAAAAGTATTATGTTGTTGCAAAGCTCTTGAATTTCTTTATCACTTTTTGCCTTATAATGCTCCAATTTTTAGTGAAAATTAGGATATTGAAGCCATTAGGACCAAGAGCCTTAAAGTGAGCTAGGATTTGATGGCTTTTTCAATTTTGGTAGCTAATAGAGGAAGAGAGAGCTTCCACTTCACTTGGAGATAGTTTATGCTAGATAATTAGCTTAAAGAGTCTAGTTGAAGCTGTAATAGATGAGCTAGTTCTAAGCAATTGAGTGAAATAATTCTCAACCTTATAAATGATTTTAGCTTGAGTGTGAAGTTATAAGCCATTAGATTCTAATCTTACTATTTCATTAAAAGCCTTCCTTATCAAAACAACTTCGTGGAAGAAGGAGGTGTTTCTGTCCCTATCTTGCAACTATTTAATCCTATATATCTGCTTCCATAATGAGTGATCAAAATCAATAACTTGAATAAAGTTGTGTGAAGCTTTCTTTTTAGCTTCTTGAAGGGAGGGGTTGGTAGGATCAAGATACAAGTCATTTTGAGCTTTCACAAGACTTTCTTTTGCAGTATTTAAAAGGTGACGTAGATTTCCAACATTTGTTTTTTGAAAATTCTTGATCTCTTCTCGAATACAGCTAAGCTTATTGGAGCATTGAAATTGTTTAGTACCTTTAAAAAAGGAATTGACTACTTTCTTCATGAAATCTTTGAAACTTGGAATACTTATAAGGTAGTTGTTGAGTCTAAAAGGATGTTTGATATGAGGCTGCATTGAATTTGAATAAATAATAATAAGAGAGTGATTAGAAATGCTGGGATTAGGAAAATAAGCATAAACATTAGGGAATTGTTGTATCCATGAATGATTGAATAGGCCTCTGTCCAATTTTTTTTCCTAAAAAGGTATAATCTTTATGTTTGTTGCTCCATGTATGAAAGTTTCCACCACTAGTAAGTTTGTGGCTTTAATGCTATTTAGAAAATTCTTTAAGTCTTTACAAAGAGGCTTATTGGAATGGCTTCCATCTGCCTCATCATGGTGAATTGTTTAATTGAAGTCTCCTAGTAGTATCCATTGAGTGTTGATGCCTTGTCAAATTTCAGTGAGCTTTTTCCATAAAGAAATTCTTTGATAGGTGTGATTGAAAGCATAGATGATGGAGATATTAAGATGGATGTTCAAGCTTAAAACCATAAATTTCAAATAAATTGGCTAATCACAAATGATGGAATTAAGGAACTCGATTTTGTCATTGTTGTAAAGGACTAAAATTCTCCTATTTGGATGTGATTCATAATTAGAGATTGCTTTCCAGTATTTGGGTAGCATAGCAAGAATACTATAATGATTCTTTTTTAATCTAGTTTTTAAAATTCCCAATAGGGTGAGATTATTCTTAGCAACAAAGTTTCTAATAATTTTTTGCTTGGAGGGAGCATTCAACCCCTTAATGTTCCAAGTAGAGATGATCATGGTTTTTGGATAGAATAAGAGAGGTTCTCCTTTCTACCTGATTTTGATTGTACCAAAGGGGATTAGGGAGATTATAGTTGGATCTTAGTTCAATTTTTTGAGATTGGAAGCCTCTGGATTAGAAGTGCAAAGTGAGGAATTGGTTGTGAGTATATCAATAAGGTCAATAATTTCATCTGGTAAGCTTAAAGAGTTCTACTTTGAGGAGACGTTAACACCAATCTCTTTTATTGAATTATCAGGGTCAACATTAGGAATTTGAGGAATAAGATGAGGTGTTTTAACTATATGTTCTAGGTATTCTTCTTCTTGCATAAGTTCCCAATAACTACCTGTAATGAATTTTCTTCCTTTTGGCTTCCAATTCTCTTTAGGCTTCTAGTTATAAGGCTTATAAGCATAAGATATTTTGACCTTATCCTCTACTAACTCTAGGTTGTCATTGAATTTTATGATTGAAACTTCCTCAAGTAATTTTATTAATGCATCAACAATAACACAAATCCTAGCAAAGTTGATTCTCCTAGTTTCAGCAGTTGTTTGATCAAGGCATAATGGTCTGCCTATGGAGCTAACTAAGTAGCTCAAGCCCTCAAATGTCCAGAATTCCAAAGGAATTTCATGGATACAAACTATAATGGAATGTTGATTGATCTGATTTCCTTAATTTTCACCCTTAGTCTCTAAAGATGGATGAGAAATGGTTTATTTGAAACGTTCATTGATTAACTTTGATTACTTCTAAGAATGATTTAGGTAAGTTGAATTTGAAGCAAAAGATATCATCATTGTTTAGAATTATGTCAATGAGTCCATATTGTTTCCAATTATTGTTAGCCTAATATTTTATAACAAGAAAACGGATTTTTTATCAAGAAAGAATCCAACTAAGGTAGATTGTCATTTCTTAACTCCTACTTGAAGGTTAAAGAAAGGTAGGGATATAATATGGTGATCTGGTGTGGGATTAGGGGGCAAAAAGATAGCTTGGCTTTAGGATTATGGTTGCTTATAACTTGAACCCAAATACGTTTAAGGGGAGTTGTATCTGTAGGTGAAGATGAAGCAACAATAGGTTCTATAGTACAGGAGGGAAAAGAGATTGTGGGGGTGGGTTGTGGTGAAGAGGATGGATGTGAGAAAGAGAGACTACGAAGCCAGAGGCAAGAAAAGTTTAGAAAATGAAAAAGATATATTAAAAATGGATGGATAAAAGTAGTGAATGACAAGTAAAGATAGTTGAAGGATAAATAGAACAAGTGCAAAAGCAATGCAGTAATCAAGCAAAAGGAGGTAGGAAGGATTTGTGAAGATGAAAAGGAAGTGAAGGGTATAGTTAAGCAAAATTAACTGGAGAGAAAGAAGTAGGCGGAGGCTAAAAAGGAGGGTGATAAAGGGGTAAAAAAACTCAACTCCTAAGCCAGCTACATTATTCAGGATGAGGAGTTTCGATAAGACTGACTTGCTATTCCAGTAAGATAGCTAGCAAGTTTTAGCAAGATCATTAGCAAGCTTCAGATTAGATAGGAATGAATTATCTTTACAAGTTATTTGTTTCTTATTTAGATTAGATCTATATTATTATGTCCTTGTAGGATTCTAGTTCTTAGGGTTTTGATATTACTAAAGTTTTAAGCCTATGTAAGGTTATGTTACAGATCAAAAAAAGGGGTGTTTGGATTAATCAAATTACTTTGGAGTGGTTTGTCTTCATCTTGTTTTATCTACTAACTACTATCTTATCTAGCTTACTAGTGACAATTAAATACTCTCAATCCTTTCTTTGTTAGATTGTGGCAATTCATGTCCTTCTTTTATGTATTTTTTGTGTTAGCTTGGATTAACCTATTTTTTATAGAACGGTCTTAAGTCCTATTATATTGATATCAATTAACCTATTTTTTATAGAACGGTCTTAAGTCCTATTATATTGATATCAAATCTCACTAGTTCAATTAGTGAGAGTTGCATCGTATAAAAATTGAGAAATCATATGTATGAATAGATCATAGCATGAATAATAAGAATTGCATGAAATCTTTGAGATAAGACCATATGAATTTATTGGGTTAAACTCAATTCTATGAATATAATTCATAAAACAAAGTAATGCTTTCTTAGGATTTTTTACTAGAAAGTTATTAAATCAATTAATTAAGATTAGGGCCATATTTCTTGAGAAAGAATATAGTTATGACTTTGGAATTCCCATTGATCTAAGAAATTAAGGTTAATCATTAAATTAGGATAAATTCAAGAATACGAAAAGTTATAAAGGGATTCTTCATTTGGATCATGTTTATTTATTGGTTATTTCATTCTTTTCGTAGTTCAATTAGCACTAGTGATGTATTCTAATATTTATGGTGGTGGACACCATAATCATGAATTTTAGGCACCTTATAACATGTAGCAACGAATCAAGCAAGTTAATTTTATAGGAAATTAGTATTAAAATAACACCTACAGTAACACCTATAACCTGGAGTGAAGAAACCATTCAATTTTTTTATGGAGTAATAAAAGACAATAGAGACAAGTACCTTCAACAAGATTTCAACAACAATAGCAATAATAAAGGAAGTTAAATAAATGATGAAAGTTATCATTACATCTCAGACTCACTTTTGGATTATTAATGAGTCTCCTTGAAACTAATAAGCCTCTATCAATAATAAATAAATTTAGATTGGACAACTTGTTAAACTTGTCTATAAAGGCAACTAGGTACATTAACTAACAATATTAAGCTAAAATTAAGTGATCAAGTGAATGTAATAATTGGTATAAGTAAAAAGGAGCTAAAAGTTGACAAGAAGGAAAAAGCTACTGTAAAAAAAATGATAATGAGAAGAAGGATAAGAAAGAATAGAAGGATAAGGAGAAAGAGAAATAGGGAAAGGAGGAATTAAAAACGAAGTGGTTAAAGATTACAACTTGACAAATTTATGCCTAAGTAGACTTGAGAATGGTGGAAAGAAAGATTAATTCATTAAGATTTTTGATCATTTTAAACAATTACACAATAATATCCCTTTTTTTTAAGCTTTTTAGAAGACGCCAAAGTAAACAAAGTTTTTAGAGATTTTCCTTTCTAATAAGAAGAAACTAAATGAGTTATCAATGGTAACTCTAAGTGAATAGTGCTCTTTTAGCTTGCAAAACAAACTACCCAAGAAGACCAAAGATCTAAGGAGTTTTGTTATCCCTTGTAATATTGGTAGTTTATCAATTACAAGTACATTTGAGAGCTAAAATTAATTTGATACCTTATAATATGTTTAAGAAATTAGTGTAATACGCGACAGGTCCTTAGTCACATATCTCAGATCGAACACAAAAGGGCAAAAAATGGAGAAATGCAAAAATACCTGATTTTCGATTTTGAAATTTCAAATGAGCTTTTCGACTCAGAAATGAACCCGAATCAATCGCCGCCTTCACAGGAATTGCTCCCCGGGACACAGGCTAAGTCTTTCTTCAGTTTTCTCAAAACACGAACTCTCTTAATGGGTCAGAGATTTCTTATATTCGTGATTGATATGAGCAACTGCAGGAGACTATAACCCATTTATATAGCTTCCATATCGGACTTCCCTATCACAAGGCTGATATGGACTAGGTCCACACTAATCTGGTTCCATTTTTCACCCGAACTTTGACTCATTGATTTAGATCGTTTAATTGGGCCACTTTATTATCTTTATCTAGATCAAATTACTTAAATTAACTGATAATTTATTTAAAAACCAAATTACAATTAATAATTGTCCACTATATGAGAAATTGACAAAAATATCTAATAATCTCTCCCTTAGACAATTATTAATTGCAGTTTTGACTCAACTTTAAAAATAGTTTAAAAACTCAGTTAAGCCATGCTACTGTATTAGTCGACTAAGTTTAAAAACAAAAACATTTGATCCAAAGATAATGAAAGTCCAACATTCTGTACTGCAAAGCTTTCGATAACGAAAAATATCGGACACATGTGTCATGTGTGACACAAGTCCAATACAATCACGTGTAGCTAATAATTCACTAACATGAATGGGAAAATGAAGTGTGGCAGACTACGATTATACCTTTGTGATCTAATATATATCATCTTCGTCTATAGGTTTCGATTTCTCCAACTTTATGCTAAACTGCATCAAAGAAATCCTATTTTCTCTCACCAAATGCTAAACAACATTAAAGAAAACTTGTTTCCTCTCACTATATGCTAAACAGCATTAAAGAAAACCTTTATGTTCTTTAACTGAATGCTAAACAGCTTTAGAGAAACTTTATGGGATTAAAAACTTATATCCCCCTATGTTATGTCAAACTTTAAGGATATATCCGTATAAAACAGTATGTGTCTAATGACATAGGCTCAAGGTCAATCTTTATAAATGCCCAATGACCTTTAAAATGATTAAGATCAACACAAATCTTAAGGTTTCTATACGTATTATGACAATGTATGATAATATGTATTATTGAGGATAACCGATGATCATCTTTATTGATGAACCATCATACCGTCATAATATATCAAAACATACAAATGTACGTGGAGAAAACATAACCATTTTCTAATTGACAATGTCTAAGGACTTCAAAACACCCATGTTGTATACTTGTGTTCCAAACACAAGTGGGTAAAGTCTTTTAGTTAAAGAATCGACTTATAGTTCCTCAGTCTTTAAATGCTCCAAACCTTAACGTCACCATTTTGTATCAACTACTTCATGATCAAGAATTTGATCTCAAAATGCTAAGACCCTGTGATATTCAATGTTGTTATTAAACAATACGGAAGCTTGATTATCACATTGCAACTGAATGGGTTAGCCACTAAATTAACCACATACAACTCGGAAATCAAAATTTCGAGCTAAATTTTCTATGAAGCAGCCTATAGCATACATTATGTATGCGTGGTTAAGGAAGTTAACCATGTCTATTTCACACTCTTCCACAATATTATACCATCTGTAAACCTTAAATCGTAACCTTAAGTAAACTTTCGACTATCCGGACACATAACCAAATTTGAATCTGAATTCCCTATGAGGTTTAGTCTGTTGAATTTTCTATATGCCAACATATAATCCTTGATTTCCTTTAATTATCTCAACACTGATTTGACTGGATTTCAATAGTCTACAGCTGGGTTAACCAGATACTGACCAACCAGTCAAACAGTAAATGCAATGTCTTGCCTAGTACATAGCCAAGCATACATTAGGCTATCAACCGTACTAGAACAAGGAACATTCCTCATAACCTCTCTTTTTACTTTATTCTTTGGTCATTATGCCAAAGATTATCTCTCACTATGAGAGATAAGTGTTACGACAGGTTTACTATTAACTATATTAAACCTTTATAACATATTCTTAATGTATGCATTTTGTGAGAGGTATGGTGCGTGTTAAGATCTGTCCTAGTGAATCCAAATATCTAGGACAAAAGATGCTACATCAAGGGCCTTTTATGTCAAATTTCTTCACCAAACATTGTTTCACCTTATACATCATGGTTAAGCAATTTGACGTGAGCAATATATCATCCTTATGCAGTAATAGGAAGATAATTTTGTTCCCCCTAATATAGTATAAGCACCTTTTAACTTTATTTTTCATGAAGTTGAAAGAGGTCACAATCTCATCAACTGTAAGGTTTCACTTTCTGGAGATTTGATGTAAACAACATATTGATCTGCATAACATGCAAACCATGTCAGTTCCATCTAGATCCTGAAATCCTTCAGGTTTTACCATATAGATCACTTTATAAAGATCTTTATTCAGAAAAGCAGTTTTGACAACCATCTGATGTAACTCTTTATCATCATGAGCTACAATTGCCTTAGTCACTCAAAATGTATCCTACGAGGATACAAGAGAAAATCAATATTTGTCCCTAAGTGAACCATTGGGCTATTGAACTAGTCCATAAACTGATAAATTTTATCCTTAATTCCTTTGGTCTTAAACTTTATACTAACAGTTTTGTTGTTCTTCTGCAAAATCAACTAGCTCCCTAACCTTTCTTTGCCTCATGGCTTGCATCTCGTCAATCATTGCAACCCACCACAATTCCGCTACGAGTATATAAATAGTTTCTGTAAAAGTAACTAAATTCTTAATATATCTAATATCATAGTCCTGTTCACCTAGTAGACTATGTAGTCAGATGGGATAACAGGTTATCTCACTCTGGTGGATTTTCATAACTACATTAGATCTTCTACCCCCAGGAACTATTGTGTGTACAAGTATGGGTTTCTATTCCTGTACAGGTATGGTACAAAGACCTAAATCCACTAGATCTAACTGTATGAGTAGCAGATACCTGATAAATGTAGTATCCATCCTGTTATCATCCTAAGAGTCAAATGGCCCACCATTATTTCAGACATATATTCCAGAAACTCAGTTGTTAGTGATTTCACTATTTTGTTCGCTGCTTCTCTACAATAAAATCTGTAGCCTTTAGAGTGGTCAGGATATCTTACTAAATAGCAATTAGCACAATGAGTATGCAATTTTTCTTTATAAGGATTATACCTCCTCGGTAGGGCAGCCTCATACATAAATGTGTGTAAGATTGAGTTTTCACACTTCTAGATTATTAGGTAGATTAGTCATGTTTTGCATTGACTTTTTCAAGTCCTTTAGGGTGCGATTATGCCTTTCGGCAACACAATATTTTGCTCAAGACTGCCCAGTACAGTGAATCAAGTCACTGTCCCAACCGATTCCATATAACCGACAAACCAGACCTTTTCAAGTCCTGAAACATCATGTTTGTCATGATATTCTACTCCACAGTCATAGCTAACATTCTGAATGAATTTTTCCAATTGG
Source organism: Erythroxylum domingense (assembly GCA_025594535.1). Classification (NCBI taxonomy): domain Eukaryota; kingdom Viridiplantae; phylum Streptophyta; class Magnoliopsida; order Malpighiales; family Erythroxylaceae; genus Erythroxylum; species Erythroxylum domingense. Next base: position 455 of record JANQBM010002708.1, on the reverse strand, counting down.
TTCTCAACCTTCAGCCTTTAAGTGAGAACACATAACTGTAATGGGAATAATCATGACAAATGTCAGAATACTTTTGAAATTGTATAATGCAACTGTATAAGGTCTTTTGATATCTTTATGTATCGGGCTCAACAAGTCAGAAGTATAAATTGACTTCAATATCCTTATTTCAGTCAACTTACCCCTACAATAGTCAACATATGGTCCCAGACTATCATAATCTAGAATTGAGATAATGCTTTCCTTAATCAATCTGTCAACCTTAGCTCTAGAAATGTGGCTTAAACTTTTATGTCACACCATATCACTTTTTATTCATCAGGGTCCTTTATTTCATAACTTGTTCAGCAAGATACGAAGAAACATATATCTAATTCAGGGTAAGACACACTCTATACAAACCATATGACAAGAAAGTTGTATCATTATGTTTTGCATTAAACACAACTGTACAA
>JANQBM010002660.1:0-13143 GCA_025594535.1 Erythroxylum domingense | reverse complement strand
GATACATTTGCTCCCCCTGATCTAGTACAAGCACCTTTTGACTTTATTTTCCATGAAGCTGATAGAGGTCATAACCTTATTAACTGTAAGGTTTCACTTTCGGGAGGTTGATGTAAACCACATATTGATTTGCATAACGTGCAAACCATGTCAGTTCCTTCTGAATCCTGAAATCCTTCAGGATGTACTAAATAGACCACTTTATAAAGGTCTTTATTCAGGAAAGCAGTTTTGCCAACTATCTGATGTACTTCTTGATCATCATAAGCTTTAATTGTCATAATCACTCCAAATGTATCCTACGAGGGTACATGAGAAAAGTAACAATAAAGTTAACATTTCTCTTTGAGTGACCTATCAAGCAATTGAGATAGTCTATGAACCGTTGAACTTTCATCCTGAAGTCCTTTAGGTCTTAGAATTTATACTGACAATTTTGCAGTTATGTTACAAAATTAACTAGCTCCTTGACCTTACTATGCTTCATGGCTTATAGCTCATCAATCATTGCAACCCACCACAATTTTGTTGCGAGTACAGAAACAGCTTCTGTAAAAGTAACTGGATTCTTTTTATGTCTAATATCATAGTCATGTTCACTTGATAGACTATGACATCAGATGGGATAACAGGTCATCTCACTCTAATATCATAGTCCTGTTCACTTGATAGACTATGACATCAGATGGGATAACAGGTCATCTCACTCCGGTGGATCTTCATAACTGTATTAGATCTTATATCCCCAGGAACCATTGTGCAAACAGGTATTGGTTCCTGGTCCTGTACAAGCATGATACAAAGACCTAAATCCACTGGATCTCACTGTATGAGTAACGGATACATAACAATTGTAGTATCCATCCTGTTATCATCCTAAGGGTCAAGTGGCCCATTATCATCATAGACATCGTATTCCAGATACTTAACTGTTAGTGATTCCACTATTATGTTCCCTCATTCTCTACAGTAGAATCTGTAGCTTTTAAGGTGGTCAGGGTATCTTACTAAATAACAATAAGCACAATGAGTATACATTTTCTTTATAAGGATTATACCACCTCGGTAGGACAGCCTCATACACTAATGTGTGTGAGACTGGTTTTTCACACTTCTAGATATTCATGTAGATTAATCTTGTTCTACATTGACTTTTCAAGTCCTTTAGGGTGCAATTATGCCTTTCGGCAACATACTATTTGCACAAGACTGCCCGGTATAGTGAATCAAATCACTATGTCAACCAATTCCTTATATCTGGCAAACGGATCTTTTCAAGTCTTGAACACCTTATTTGCCATGATATTCTCCTCCACGGTCAAACCTGACATTCTACACGAATTTTCCCAGTTGGTTCCCTCAACCTTCAGTCTTTAAGCGAGAACACATAACTGTATGGGAATAATCATGAAAAATGTCAGAATACTTTAGAATTGCATAATGCAATTGTATAAGGTCTTCTAACTTAACAAGTCAAAAATATGAGTTGACCTTAATATCCTTATTGGTTAACTCACCCCTGTAATAGTTAATACATGGTTCCAGATCATCATAGTCTAGAATTGAGAGAATGCCTTCCTTCATCAATCTCTTAACCCTAGCTCTGGAAATGTGGCTAACCATTCATGCCACACCATGTATGACTTTTCCTTCATCAGGGTCCTTCAGTTCATGACTTGTTCAGCAAGATATGAAGAAGCATATGTCTAATTCGGGGTAGGACACATTCTATACAAACCATATGACAAGAAATTCGTACCAATATGCTTTGCATTAAACACAACTGTACAACAGTAGTATTAAATGCAAAACGTCAACCTCTTTTGTCCTAAATTGATCCAAAGACCATATATAGAATGTGTCATGTAATAACCTAAATGAACCTTGCTACAAGATTCAGTACATACATCTCCTATAGACATTACTTCCATTTCTTTATTGCTGTCAACCATCAGTCCCTCCTTTCTCTTTATTTGACTTTATCCTAGATATGAACCCATTGCACCATGAAAGCACCTTGATCAGATACTCCACTATATAGTCACCAAATATTTAATATGACTATCGCAATTAGATTCATAATTGATAAGCCAAGAAGTTATCTGACAGTCACAATCTTTCCTTCTATGCCTTATACAGTTAGCTTCCTTATGTCCCTAGGAACTTCACCAACACTGAATTGACCAGCATCAGCATGTGGAGAAGATTCAGTCTTTCTACCTTTAATCTTAGTGTGCTTTATCTTTGCTTTCCATTTAGTTGCTTCAAGGACTGTAGGAGTAACAAACTTAAGGTTCTCCCCTTCAGCAACGCAATGGAAAATCAAAGAATTAAAGAATCATTCCTTATCCTACCATTAATATGTCTTCACCAGATCACTTAACTTTGAAGGGAGCGTATTCAAAGTCTGGTGCCTTATGAAGACATCAGGAAAAGAAATGTCTAACATCTTCAATTTTCTTATGAAGATGAATGATTCTTGATATGTACTCCTCACTCCCCCTTTTCCTATATATACTTTATGGAGGTCAATTCTTTAGTCAAGGCACTCGTCTCAATACTAGATGAGACTGTGTGCCTCAAGGAGACATGTTCAAGAAATTACGTTGCTATATCTGTGTCCGGAAGTTCACTATGCAGATGGTTAGGTTCAGATATCTTAATGGTCATCAGACATGATATGTTAGACTAATCCTAGACTTAATAGGCTGCTTTATAAGCTTTCGAGCTCATGGATGTATGTGGAGATGACCTATTTGTCTGTATGGTCATATCAACCTCAGCTATTTTCATAGCATTCAATACATCCTTTGTCTACTTCTTATATTGAAACCGGTCAGGGTTTCAATGTTGACATTGATTTTATTGACCAAAAAGGTGACTCTTTACAACTTTGATTAAATCAGCACAAATGTAGGATAACAGCGATACTGAAAGCCATTAAACAATATCTTTCCTGAAATCCGATCACACATATTATGAAACACCTTTGGGTTGAATACATAATACATGCAATTAGACTTCCAGCATAAAAGCGATCAGAGTACACACCGTCAACTCTCATGATACTACCACCTTTGGGTGAATAGATCATTTAAGTAACAGCTTTCCTCCATCGTATGCCTTTATGCACATCTCAAAACATTATGTAAGGCCAACACCTTTGGGCAGAATAGCTAAACATAAAGTCAGAGACATCTCCAAACATGTAAGTAGAACAATCCAAAATACTGACTTGAAAGGCCACTTTGGTGACTACATTCTCATCAGTATCCCAGAAAGTCCACTAACACAAGGGATACATTTTCATGTCATCCTCACATTCTTTATGGACATATGGTATGTGACAATGTAGCTTCAATAAATGCAAAACCCCGAATGCACAGTCTCATCGTCACACACCTAAGACATTCTCAGAAAACCTTAGTTGAGACTTTCTTAATAGAAAAATCTCAGTAGAGTGACTATCATGCCTCACTTGATACCGAACCAACCACCTGAAACACAAAAACCTCATGTATCTCCCTTATGGCAAGTTCGTTGCACGAAAATTCACTCAAAAATGGCTTTAGAATCTCTAAATTCCTTTTTTGATTAACTATCATGCTTTTCCGAACCTTGAATATGAGACACGAGACACAACAAATTGAAGTATCTCTCTAGTGTGATGTCTGAAGCAGGAAAATGTACTCGAAATCGGATCCGGAATGCCTTAATTCCTTTTCTGAAGTTAAACTTTCATTTATTACTAATGTAATAAATCCAGAAAAATGGAAAAAATCACTTTATATATTTCCCGGACCCGGAAACTGACCGAAAACACCTCGGGGCACCCTTACGGGAATTTTTTTTTTTTTGCAAATTCCATACGGCATGACGTCAGCCACAGCGTGGCGGCGTGGGCGTGTGCATTCACGCGAGCCAGCAGATGCGGGCCAGATGCGTCTGGCACTTGCGCAATTGGAGCGTGCGACACACGCGCCATTCGCACCACTTCATTCTCGCTAATATAGCGGGGTCGGGCATGTGCCGAGCACATGCCCGACGGGCTTTGCCACCCCCACCATGCGGGGGCGATTTTTGGTGACCTTGAGCTCTATTTTTCGCTCCGTTTGGCCCGTTTTGACCCATCTTTCGTGGCGAATCAAATTTAAACCACTTCCATACAATTCTTTAGGACAAAATAACCAGAAATGAAGCGAAAACGAGGAGAGATGAAAAACAAAAAATCTTCATTTTGGCCAATCCAGTCACGTAACCGCTCTGATACCACGTGTAACGCATAGAGCAGACTTCATTACGCACCTAGGATCGGACGTGAAAGGATTAAAAATGAAGATAATGCGAAATACCTGATTTGGTTCCATCCAATTTTTATGAGCCTTTTTCAGCTGCCGAACGAGCTCGAATCTCCTCAGGACCTGTATAGGAAACGTTCACCGGCTCGAGATCTGGGCCTTTCTGTAGTTTCCTTAATACACGAGCGCTCTTAACGGGTCAGAGCTCTGAATGCTCGTGAATTACTTAAGTAACCACAGGAAACCCCCTTATATACATATATATATATATATATATATATATGCTTCCATATCGGGCTTCCCCATCACAAGGCCGATACGATCCAGGTCAACACTGAAAGGGATCCATTTTTCACTTGGACTTCGACCCATTAATTTAGATCATTTATTGGGTCACTTTATTATCTTTATCTGGTGTAAAAATCAAATTGCAGTTAATGACTATCCATTGAATGGAAAAATTGACAAAATTGCCCTTAGGGGCAAAAATGTCTAACATGGGACACTTGGAGAATTCGCCGCCATCGCCTTAGCCACGGGCTTGATGGGTGCAGTGGCGTCTTCGGTGTTTGTGGTGGTGGCCGAAATTGTGGGTGGCTTTGCGGGATCATACATCCTTGGAAAATTTACAGTCTAGTTGTTCGATAAGGTATTTGGGTGGGGAGAGACGGATACTGTCACTCATATGCCCGACGAAATTTGTATGCATCAATGCTACATAGCACCCGCCCCTGCGAGCAATGTTTTGGCTCGTTCAATTGCGCGGGAGGAACTTTAGTAAACTCTTATTTTCGACTACTTATTAATAAGCCTCCCATGCGTATATGTTCCACGAGGAGTCATTCATGTGAAATTAAGCATTGGCTGCTGTTTGGAGTTGTTTTGTCCCTATATGATGATTTGTATATGCATCTATATATAGGAAATATCCATTAAACTGCAGTCTTTTATGATTCTATTTGAATTTATTTTAAAAAATAAATAAATAGAGAGATTTTTTAGAAATCTTGAATATCAATTATAAAATATTGTGTGACTTTGAGATTAAAAATAAAGTGACAGGAAAGAGAAAAAAAAAAGAAAAAAAGAAGCATATAAAAGTTTTTCATTAAGAAGAATGAGCCTTCTTTAAGACAATCTCGATGACAACCATCATTAATTATAATTTCCAATCCTGATTCAATGAGAACTAAAATCCTATTCGCAATTATCTACAAAGAGAGCATATATATATATATACCACTTGTTGGTTCTAAGGAGTTCAAATCTTCATAACAGGCCTAGTGAGGGAATATACTCATGGGCTTTGACACCGCACTTTAACCCAAAATTATAAGACATTAAGTTTATGCGTTTAATTTTTTATATATCTACTTAAATTGTTAAAACAAAAGAAAATTCAATTATATTTAAATACTACATCTATATTCAAAAAGGATTGCTCCGGTGTGCAAAACTCCTTCTTTTGTGAGGGTCAATGGAGGGTCATCAATTGTACGGAACCTTCCCTTTGTATTTTACAAAGAGATTGATTATGTGACTAATGCTTGTAACCTTTCAGTCACAAAGGAGCAACTTTACCAATTGATCCAATACTCATCCTACAATAATTATATTCTAATTTAAAACAATATTTAATCTAATTTACATATAAACTAATCCAACTAACTATTTTTTTCCCTAAGAATCATACCTAAAACAATCGTAGGAGTATAATAGTTTGGCAAACTCTTCGAATTACGACAGTCGTTTTTAGCACAATCAAAAACCAGAAAAATTAAACGCACAAATATAAATCAATATCGATATTTGTTAACGCAATTTGGAACACCTTTCTTACATCTGTGGAGCCTTTCTCTAATTTAATTCTTTCATTAACGACAATAGTTTTATACAAAGCTTTACTGAGCTGACACCACTCAACCCTTGACACTATCCCTCGTCCTCACAACCCGTGAAAGAATTTCACACCCAATAGTACGACTGCCTCGTACTAACCTCAACAGGGGATTTTCTCAAACAATGTTTAATGATAACGAAACTAATTAAACAACTCGAGTGATTAAACAAAATTCATCATAAAGGAAAACACTTGAGAAAGAAAAGAAGAACAACTTTCCGATAGGTTCAGCTCTATTGAAATAGATCTGAATGTTGTCACCTCACATTGTGGGCTAATTCACACAAATTCTAGTACCAACTCACGAAGCAGTAACAACATTAATAGTGCGGCCAACAACTAACCTTCAGCAGAAGATAAATGTAATCCACAAAATAATCCAACTATAAGGCACATCAACGACACACCCAAAAAGAAAAGCAAGACAAGACTGACAACCAAAGACTCAATCAGTAAATTCAAATTGCCTAGCAGATTTGAATTGTCAACCAGAGTCACGCAAGGACAGAAACAAAAATAAAACACCGCCTGCAATCCCAACCTTTACGGCAACGATGTCTTTTTATATATTTTTCTTCAATTTATTATTTAGAAAGTCCATATTCACATGATACCAGAGAAAGTTGAGGCTTCAATTTATTATTTAGATGATAGACTTTTGACCATAATTAAATGAATTGATATAACATATTATGCTCAACAGGACACTGCTAGAAAAGACCAAATGTATGCTCTTATCCTCAGGATGCTTACAATCATTATGGGGTGAGGCTATTAAGACTACTGCCTACTTAGTGAACAGACTACCCACTTTAGCAAATGACTACAAAACACGTCAAGAAATTTGGAATGGGAAGAAGCCTAACCTAGCTCACCTAAGGAACTTCAGCTGTACAGCCTATGCACACCAAAAGGAAGGAAAACTGGACCTAAAGCAGCTAAAGGAGTCTTCCTAGGCTATCCAGATGGGGTTAAATGATATAAAATCTTACTACTTCAATAGGGAGGTTTTACGACTTTGATTAGTAGAGATGTCATATTTAAGGAAAATGAATTTCCTTTGTTGTGCAGGAACAATGTAGATTTTAATCTACAAGAGGAAGTCCAGAAACAACTTGGATCTTCAAGCTCCTCAATCCCCTTCTATACGCCACCAGAAATAGAGGCAAAAGAAGGCAGTACACAAAATCATGACAAGGAACCTATGGAAGGCCCTGTTTATCATGAACAAAGGACTGAAGAAACAAAAGGTGTAAGAGAGGATGGAATCCCTCAGATAGTTGTAGAAAGTTCACTAGAAGCTCTACAAAACTATCAGCTCACAAGAGACAGACAACTAAGACAAATAATACCTAATAGGAGGTACTATGATTCTAACCTAGTTGAACATGATTGTCTGGTTGTAGAGTCTATAACTTGTAGGGCACCTGAAACCTATAAAGAAGCAATAAGTAGAAATGATGTTAAAAAGTGGAAGTTGACCAGCAAGAGTGAATACACCTTCCTAATGAAGAATAAGACCTAGGTTCTAGTGCCTAAACCTCCTAAAGCAAAGCTGATTGAAAACAAATGATTGTTTAAGATAAAAGAGGGAGCTACAGAGGGAGAACCTAGGATATACAAGGCTAGATTAGTAGCTAAGGACAAAGTTGACTATAAGGAAATTTTCTCAACAGTAGTCAACTTCAAGATAATTAGACTCATCCTAGTGCTAGCTGCAATCTATGATTTGAAGATCCATTAAATGGATGTAAAGACAGCCTTCTTATATGGAAAGCTGGAGGAAACTAAACAACCTATGGGTTTTGTAGATAAAGAAAAGCATGATCACATCTGTCTGCTTCAAAAGTCCCTATATAGGCTAAAGTAAGCACCTAGACAATGGAACAAGAAGTTCCATAAGGTAGCAACTGATATGAAGTTTATTAGGAGTGCCTATGACTACTGCCTATACTACAAGGACTTAGAAGAAGCAGAGGCTGTCTACATGCTAGTGTATGTAGATGATTTGGTCATTACTGGAAAGAATCTTAGCAGAATAGTGGAAGTTAAGAATGCCCTATGTGATCATTTTGAAATGAAGGATATGGGAGAAGCTCAAAAACTCTTAGGAATGCAAATCATAAGGAAAAGGAGGGATGGGAAGCTATGGTTAAGACAGAAGAATTATATCAAAAAGGTTCTTGCATAGTTTAATATGGAATAGGAAAAACCAAGTCCTATCCCTATAGGCTCACATCAGAAAATGGTAGCGAGCATTTGTCCCCAAACTAAGGAAGAAAAGAGAGCTATGATAAATTATCCCTATAATGTCAGAGCAAGTAGTATAATTTACATAATGTTATGCACAAGACCAGACCTAGCCTACTAAATCAATATCCTAAGCAAGTTCATGGCTAATCCAGGCCTTGATCATTGGCAAGGACTGAAAAATATTCTCAGATATCTAGCTAGCACTCTAAACTACGGTTTATGTTTCTCTAAATCTAAATTGGCTAAATCTAACAATATATGCATACAAGGCTATATGGATGCAGATTATGCAGCAGACAAAAACAACAGAAAATTAATTTCAGCATACTACTTCACATTAGCATGAAACACAATAAGTTGGAAATCACAGCAACAATCAACAGTGTCATTATTAACCACAGAGGCAGAACACTACACAATCATAAAAGGAGTAAAAGAGCTAACATGGTTGATAGGGATTTTAAAGGAAATACAGGTTAACCTAGCAAAACTGACTGTATATACAGATAACCAAAGTGCTATTTACCTCAGTAAAGATCCTGTCTTGCACGAGAGATCGAAGCACATAAATGTGTGACTCCACTTCGTTAGAGACAGAATATCGAAGGGACTCTTCACGTTGGAGAAAATCGCAAGAGAGCTGAACCCATCTGACTTCAGTACGAAGATTGTCACAACAAGGAAGTTCACGTACTATAAAGAGTATGTAAAAATCTGTGAAATCCCTTGAAGACAACAACTTCCGAAGAAGGAAACACTCAATCTCACGCAAGCTAATTTTTCTAGGGTTACTCTCGTAAATCACTCACAGCCAGAGGTTAGCGTTAAAAATCGGTAGAGAAGGGGGGATAAATATGAAGAAACTCACGGTTCTCCACTAATATTTGACACAAACCAGCAGATTTGAGTGACAAGGTTTAGGGCTGCCATTGGTGTAGCAACACCCCACTGCTATAGATTACATACCAGAACACCCTGAGGACATTTCAGTATATAATCTATAATAATGACATGTTAACTATCACACCTTCACTTATAACATGGCAATATATCCAACTCAATCATGGCATCAAGTATATATGTAAAAGTCACAAAAAACAATAATTAAAAACCTCAACTTGTCATTGCATTAATACATAATAGCTTACAAACCTTTATAAAAAAAAGTTCTACAAAACATAAGTAAACTACTTAAAAACAAAAACAACTCCTTAAGTGCCAGCTGACAGACCTTTGATTGATAACTTAATCTCAAAAAGTGTTTATGAGAATCCTAGAATCTAAGTCTCCTGTCTCGTACCTATAAAATCACGTTGCAAATTTTGGATGAGTTTTTGCAAACTCAATGAGAGACCCATCATTGATGATCTCACTCCAGGCACACACAGATATCACACAACTAATCAAATTCACAATATTTTCTATCAAAATAAGGCATAATGTCATACAATTCACATATCTTCTTCCATAATTTGAAACCCAATCAATCACATTATCATGATATATCACTTTAACATCACAACTTCAGAAAGAATTCACAAGCATATAGTTCATAATCATAATATTCAGATACAGATGCATATGGGACTCTCGATTCGTTATTATTTATTGTGACCGAGTGTTTTTCAAATACAGAAATAGATACTGGCCCATTGGGCTCAGTCAAAATAGAAATCACGGATTAGCGCTCTGCGTGCAGAATACTGAGCTTATAGCTCTTTTAACTGGCTACTCTGGTCACAACACCTTTATCTGAGCATGCATTTTATGAAATACATCAAATAACAGAATATGTCATGAATGGCATTCACATATGAAGCACAGACAGAATCTCATAATTCATTAGACCTCAGTCCGGCATTCAACTTTTGTTGAGCATTCGGAATTCAGAGGCAACATATATCATTCAATTGTTAGATGCAAGTATAACACTTTCAATGCATTCCTGACTATTAAATTCCTCAAACTTTTAAGTCCGGAATTCATATTCAGATCACAAAAGTTCAATAATTGGAAGTTAAATAGAATAAATCAAACAATCAATCCTAGGAAGATCATCTAGGTTGACTCATGGATGCTCCTTTTATCTTATTGCCTTGAAGTCCCGGCAATATCTGGATACTGTCGCTCAATGCGATCCTCTATAACATATCATACATACACACATCATAATTTTGCACAATTTTGAATTTATAAATGTACACTCATGTATACTGAATATGTACAATGCATGTTCATGACAATTTCGGTATCTCTCTATTATTCTTGTCATATTAACATTCAAATTTCCAAATTCACATAAGTATCATTTATACTTATGGTTTATACCTCAATAAAACCATAAAAATAGAAATTCATGATTCCTTGGTCAATTCAGATTTTTTCTGTAACAACTTTTGGGTCAACTTTTCATGTTCTTTTGACCAAGAAAATGAAGTAATTTGAAAATACTTTCTTCTATAAAATTGTTCTCCTATCTCTTAAGTTTCTAATGACACTAAGATCATTCAATTTAGTTCAGTATTCTATGAGTTATGTTCAAAATACTACAGACAAGCTGTCAAATTGTACAACTCATATCTGTTGGGTCTTAAAATGTAGTCTGAAACTTCAAGGCATAAACTGCACTTATCGAGGCAAAATTGAACAAAAATGTCTTCATGAAATTTTTATATCTTGTTCTTAGCTTTCTAACGATATAAAGTTTAGAATTTTTGGACTTCGGATGCAAAAGATATGGCCTTTAGACGAAGCATAGGTACCAGACGAGGCACCAGACGAAGCATTAGATGAAGTGTCAGACGAAGCGATTTTGGCCCTCTAGATGACAAAATTTTTCTTCAAGATCTTCATGAAAGTTGTAGATATTTTTTTAATCTTTCTAACGATATAAGGTTTGGAATTTTTTGACTTTGGACACAAAAGATATGGCCTTTAGAAGAATCATAAATACCAGACAAGGCACCAGACATCAGATAAAGCATCAAACGAAGCAATTTTGACCCTCTAGATGACAACATTTTTCTTCAAGGTCTTCATGAAAAATGTATTCTATGTCTCTAGTTTACTCTGAATCAAACTTCATCCAATTTGGATATTCACGGATCAAGTTATGCCCTAAATACAGACGTATGTTCAGTAAAATTTTGCATATCTCATACTCCAGCTTACTTCAAACTTTCATCTAGTTATTCATATCTCCGAATCTACTTCTCCCATCAACACCCACACATGCATTAACACCATTTACGCATGCAATAATCCACAAGCATGAAAATGTACTCCATTTACGCATGCATCCAGTTACAAACATTAAAACCTCAACAAAAATCATTTACACTATCATAAAACTTTCTTGATTAAGCTTCTCTCTCTTCAGAAATTTTCCAGAACTTAGGAGAGCAAACAAGCTAATTTCGGTGGATGAAGCAAAGGTAAAAAGAGTGAAATAAGTAAAATCCAAAAAGGCTAAAGGCTTGAAAATGTTTTTGGTGATGGATGAGTAAGAAGAGAGATGTGTTTTTGGTGAAGGAAAGCAAGAAGGAAGATGGTGATGGAGAATTTCGGTGAGGCCAAAAGAGAGCTGCAGAAAATTCTTCCTTACCTAACAAAAACGTGACTTAGGTGGCTTAACTTAACTTTGCCATATGTCCCTAATGCATGTCTTGCATTTGTCATTATGTGAAGCTATCAAATGTCACTTAGCTATTGCTCCACTTGTCATATAGTAATTTGTCCAATTGTCACACATTTACTAGTCTATTTGTCACACTTTTATTTGTCTCTTAATTCTTTATTTTTCTTAATCTAAAATACCTCAAAATTTCGATAAATCTCTAAAATATTTGAAATATCTCCAAAGATACGAAAATAATTCTATCACACACCAATTTAATTATCCAAGAAAATTAATCCATAATTCACCAAAAATTACGAAATAATAACTATTATCATTATTTTAATACACACCAATTTAATTATTCAAAATTCACACTTTAACCATATTAAAAATTCACTTATACCGAAAAAAATGTCAATGAATATATGTATAATTATTTCATAAATGACAACATTTTTTATGTGCATGTGTATGCCATATAATGCATGAAATGCATTTTTAAAGTCTCAACAAATTCTTATTTATAAAGCATTCTAGGGTTTTAATCATAATCATGGGATGTTACATTTGGGATTTAGGGATTTTTATGGGTGTGTGCGATGTAGTGTTGAGAAGGTTCCATAATTGACAGATGAGAAGAAGTCGAGTGTCTACATTCAGCTACAAGGGAAAATAAAGCAAAACGCAAAAGTATATGACAGAACACTGGGGACAAAAATGCGAGGGACTTTGACAAAAACGCAGAGTTTAGAAGACTTGGTGAAACGCTGCGTACAAGAACCCTACGTTTGGTTGCTGTCTTCGTAGGTAGGAACAGAGAATAGGGATAAAATAATTCTATCCCCGACTTGTTTGCTTGCTGTCCTCACCAATTTCTGTCCCGACTTCAGAGACAGAGACATAAAATTTTTGTTCCTTTCAAAACTAGAGGACAAGAAAACGGAGACAGAGACGGAAACAAAACACACACATAAATTTACAAGAAAAGCCCTTCCTATGAATATTTTAATTATATTATTAGTTAATTATAATATTTTAATTAATTAATAATAATAATTTAATTAAATATAATG
>JANQBM010002651.1:0-13144 GCA_025594535.1 Erythroxylum domingense | reverse complement strand
TTCCTAATTTCTCTGATTTACCTCACTTGGACCCGTTTCTCTGGTCCGACCCATTCTATGGAAACGGGATGTTACATACACTGCCACGATCGTAGCCTGCATCGGGCAGACACGAAAACAACTGAGAACGTCAAGTTTTGAGGGACTTTTCGGACCATTTTGACCCTGAATCAACCCTAGAGTTTCCAAGGTATAGATAGAACATTAAAGAATAGAAGAGTAGCCTTCTTGTATTAGCCAATTTCGAAACCCTAGAGAGCTTATCAAGAGATCTGAGGAAGGAGACAAAGGAAGAGAGACATGGAGAAGAAACTTGACGCAAAGTACTTCTCGGAACAGATGGTCTCCCACCATCGCTGCCTCCACTAATCCATTCCAATAGTATTTTCTGATTTTATTTCAATTTTATTGATGTATAAAATTGGGATAGTCGTTGAGAATAGGTGTTATTCAATGTCGATAGTGTCTAAACTCACCTTCTGAATTTTTTATCTTTGATATTAATAAAGTTTGATTTATCATGTTTTTATTGAGGTATTCGTGATTCAAGTTTTGTTCTTAATAATTCGATAATAAACTGAGAGGGTGAACTAAGTGAATATCATCAAATTGGGGTAACGAGAGTTAGTAGTTTGATAGATTATAATTGAATCAAACCAGTAAAATCGTGTAACGAGAGATCGAGCATAGGTTTCCAGTATAGATAATAATTGAATCAAACCGGTAAAATCGTATAACGAGAGATCGAGCATAGGTTTCCAGTAGGTTATTAGACAAATTCAGAACTTATTTAGGTTTTGGGTTAATTGGAGATTGAGAGATTTCAATTTCATAATTTAAATTAGGGTTTATAAATTAGGGTTAAAGATTATAACTCGAGAGAGAGTAATCCACTCTCAGACCATCTAGACCCGGTAATTTGATAATTTCATAATCAATTACATTTTTATTAAAGTCGGATTAAAAACCCCTTTCTCTCAATTGGTAGCTCCTAGATTGATTCTTGATTGGGTTGTGTAAAATTATTATCTTGTTTATAATTTCTAAATTTAATTCTTACGATTGATTTCTTGATTGATTAATTTTCTGTGTTTGTTTGTTATTTTGATTTATTGCGAATTTGAGTCAAGTCTTAGATTTTAGGATTAGATTACTCCTCCTTATGGATCAATACCTTAGGTACTACACAAATGACCCTTGCGTTTGTGGTATTATCGAGGTTATAAATATTAAAAATTAGCATACGTAAACTGTCGATCAAGTTTTTGGCGTCATTATTGGGGAGGCGGTTAGTTTAGTTCATTAGTCTAAGGTCTTTTGTTAAAAAAAATGGGCATAAGGTATAGACACATTAAGACATCTTAGAGTGAGAATGAGACATATGAAGAATTGAATGCAAAGAACATATTAAAAGAACTATCATGGAGGACGTATATTATAGGGAGCAAGGGACATTTGTAGAATTCAATGATCCCCAATTTGGTTAGGGAAATCATCATCCTTACAAGAACCTGTACACTTCGAGGTGGCAAAATCACCCAGATTTTTATTGTTCCAACAATGTAAGTATTCACATGGGGCATAAAGACCCATTTGAATTTTAGCAAGATGAATCCAGTTTATGGGATTCCAAGCAAAACAAAATCATGAATAAGCTCACGAATATAGAAGAGAACCAAAAGAGATTGGAAGAGAAGTTTAAGTGAGTAATAAGAGATCATACCTCTTCTATTCATAATCTAAAGGTTCGAATAGGCTAGCTTTCCAAGGAATTTTGTAAGCAAAGTGTGAAAAACTATCTACGCAGCATGAATGTAAATTCAATAGAGCCAAGTCAGGCTATCAGACTTAGGAATGAGGTAGAGTTAGAAGAACTAGTGAGAAATCAAGCTAAACCTAACCTTAGAGAAGACCAAGATATCAAAGAAAAGGATGAAGAAAATAATGCCAAACATCCCTATTATTCACCAGTTATTGATATACCATATGTGAACATCGAAAAATCGTGGGGAGATGTTCAAGAAAAGAACTCTATCTTTTGGATTGATGATGATCAAATGACATTCAACATGAATGATGTAATTAAGAATCCAAAGGTTAGTAGCTCATTCAAGATAATTGATATGTTCGAATCTTCTAAAGAACAGATGACAACATACATCAAGTTTGAAGAAAGTATGGAAGTCCCTTTTCATGAAGCGGAAGAAGTAGAGGAGACGAAGGTGATTATCGAAGAAAGAGATGAACTCACCTTTTTATAGGACAAACCATTGGATTCAATGGAAGATTCAAGGAGTTTTGTTATTCCCTATTTTATTGACAGTTTGTTAGAAAAAGGACATTACTGAGCTTAATTGGTTTTCTCAACTTTATTAATATTGTCCTTCTGATCATTTTACAATTTGTATCTTACTCACAGGCTACAAAACTAATGTTGAACGAGAAAGGTGGAAGCAAGCTGCTCATAATTGATCCTAGTGGAGTTTTAAAGGAAGAAGGTCAAGCTAATGACCATAAATTAGCACGTTTAGTAGTTAGGTCTAAATTATTGCATAGTTAGATTTGTTTTAAATTTCAAAATAAGTTCTTAATAATTTGGAATGTTTTGGAGTGCTAACTCTCTTACTCTTTTTTGAAGCAATTATAAGATAGGGCAATCATTATGGACATCAAGCATAAGTGATCTCCGCCTCCATAACCATCAGCACCTCACTCAACATGACAGTTTCGTATTCTAACCCTTTTCTTTTCATTTTTGTTAGTATTTTCTTATTATGTTTTTCGCATAGTGTGTTTTATTTCCCCTGGTGTGTTTGTGTACTCTTCTCACATTGAGGACAATGTGTTATTCAAATGTGGGGAGGGTTATGCATTTTACATTGTATGTGATTTTGCATATTGTATAATAGTTATTATGTTGCATTGTGTGAACTGTCTGAATGTGTAAATGACTTAGATGAAGTGAAATTTATTTAATTTTGAACATAGTATATTAGGTTGTAAATAATCATTAGCTCACAAAATTAGTGAATTAGGGGTCTTTGGATGAATATACAACTTAATTAGGATTTAGTGTAAGTTTAGCACCCTATAGGTTGTCACATTCATTCATAATTTGAGGCCTTTCAACTTAAGTAAATTAACTAGTATTTTCCACAGAAATGAGTAGCTAAAACAACATGGTAGGCAATAAAATAAAAAATGTTTGTTAAATAAATCACTATTTTGCTGACCATCGGGTTATGAATAGAGCTAGTAGCTAGTTGAAAACGTGATATAGCTGAGTAACCGGATCGACACGCCTCACAAATGTGTGCCTTCACGTCAAAAAGCTATAATGACGTTTCAACCAAGCAGTTTAATAAAAACATGACTTAGTCGAGTAACTGGATCGACATTCATTACCAATGTTTGCCTCCGTGTAAAAAGACTAAGTCTATGTTCACTAATAAAAAAAAGTGTGTGCTATGAATAAAAACCAATCGGACTTGTAATAAGCTTGACTTTTCATGAAACCATACTTAAGGATAGTTACAGAGTCTGAAGGACCAAAGAATTATTAATGTGTGTGTGAAATTGAAAAGGGAAACTAAATTAACACTTAGATCTTGATTAATTAGTATATTTAGTTCAAAGCCCCTAGACATAGATTTTGCATGTTAATGATTAGATATAACTTGTATGACTTTGTTTAAGATTAAATTTATTTTATGAAGTTGAAGTCATTATCTCAGTGTTGCATTATATGTTGTATGTTTATTGTGTGTTGTTGTTTTGTTTGGTTGAGGACAAGCAAACATTTAAGTATGGGGATGTTGATAGTTGTGATTTTCATTATGTTTTAGGGTTCAATTTTATTAGGTATTTAGTGTTAATTTGGGTGTTTAGTATGTATCTAGGTTATAATCGTATTAGTATGTGCTTAACTGTTTTTATGGGTTAGTATAAATCTTTGAGCTTAAATGTTATGTTTTTAAGATACCTTGATGTGTTTGTTAGTGTTTCAGGGTTAACGGAGGAGAACAGAGAAGTTTCAGAGAGTTTCGGGCTGAAACCACGACCCACGATCGCGGCACTATAGGCTAGACTTATAGTGCCACGATCGTGACAGAGACATATAAGTCACCATGCCCCAGGCCACGATTGTGACACTTTGGTCATGATTGTGGCAGAGAGATCTAAACTAGGCCATCATAACACTTTGGTCACAATCGTAACAGAGATGCCACGATAGTGGCCTACATCTGACAGACACAAAAAGAGCTGAAAATGACAAGTTTCAAGGGACTTTTCGAACTATTTTGACCCCGAATCAACCTTAGGGCTTCCACTTTTAAATAGAACATTAAAGAACAGAAGAGCAACTTTTTTACATCAGCCAATTCCAAAACCCTAGAGAGCTTATTGAGGGATTTGAGGAAGGAGACGAAGAAAGAGAGACACAGAGAAGAAGCTTGACATAAAGTACTTCCCGGAATAGGTGGTTTCCTGCCATCACTGCCTCCACTAATCCATTCCAATAGTACTTTCTAATTTTATTTCAATTTTATTGATATATAGAAATGGGATAGTTGTTGAGAATAGGTGCTGTTCAATGTTGATATTGTCTAAACTCACCTTCTGGATTTTTTATCTTTGATATTAACAAAGTTTGATTTATTATGTTTTTATTGAGTTATTCATTATTCAATTTCTGTTCTTAATAATTTGGTAATAAACTGAGAGGGTGAACTGAGTGAATATCATCAAATTGGCATAACGATAGTTACTAGTTTGATAGATAATAATTGAATCAAACTGGTAAAATCGTATAATAAGAGATCAAGCATAAGTTTCTGGTAGGTTATTAGACAAATTCAGAACTGATTTAGGTTTTGGGTTAATTAGAAATGGAGATATTACAAGTCCATAATTTAAATTAGGGATTATAAATTAGGGTTAAAGATTATAACTCGAGAGAGAGTAATCCACCCCAGGACCGTCTAGACCTGGTAATTCGATAATTTCATAATCAATTAGATTTTCATTAAAGTTAGACTAAAACCCCCATTCTCTCAATTGGTAGTTCCTAGGTTGATTCTTGATTGGGTTGTGCAAAATTGTTGTCTTGTTTATAATTTTTGAATTTAATTCTTGCGATTAATTTCTTGATTGATTAATTTTCTACGTTAGTTTGTTATTTTGATTTATTACGAATTTGAGTCAAGCCTTAGATTTTAGGATTAGATTACTCCTCCTCGTGAGATCGATACCTTAGGTACTACGTGAATGACCCGTGCGCTTGCGGTATTATCGAGGTTATAGATATTAAAACTTAGCATACGTAAACCATCAATCATAGGGTAGAGAATCTATCAGAAGAATTCGATGAGCTAAGTTTATACACTTCCAATATCCTGTCTACCAGGAGCTCACTCTCGAATTCTTCACTTCCCTTTATTTCGAATCTAGTAACCCTAAGGAAATGTGGTTTAGGTTGCGAGGATGAACATATGAGCTAAACATTGAAATCATATGTGATATTTGTGGGTTCCTTGAATCTTCCATTATCAATCAGCACGATGATTTTTATGCTTCTCGCTATTGGAATAAGCTCATTGTGTTAGAGCAATTCGACGCTAAGAATGCCCACGACAACATTATACGAACATATGAGCACTTGTTATTGCATAAATTTATATGTCAAATAGTTTTTGACAAATCAAAAACCAACGAGTGCTCAACAAAGGAACATTTTTTATTGTGGTGCATGGATTACAACATCCCAGTGTGCACCTTCATACATGTGTTGAATGTTATTGTTACAATTCTATATAAGAGGAGCAATAATTTAGGTATGGGATACTTGGTTTTCGCCATTATTGAGTACTATGGCATGGATGGTAGTGGCCTAACCATCTACCTCCCTAATTTTCTAAATCACCATCATTTGTGGCGTATTGAAATCCTAAAGTCCCATAACATGGAACTCCGGGACATCAACCAAAAGACTCATGTGAAGATCAGGGCTAGTCAGGTGAGTTCTAGCACATTACCATCTCAACAAGCAGAAGAGGACTTGACTAGCGAGGAGTTCAAAGAGGAAGAAGACACAGAAGAACCTGACTGGAAGAAAGTGCTTGATATAATCTTTGCCAAAACCAAGGAGATTACAGTTACACTTGCAGAGAACTCTAGAAGGATGAAGGAGATGACCCGCACACAATAACGTCAAAGTTGAGATATACGTCATATTCATTAATACTTCGAGGCTCAAGTCGTCTAACTGCCACCTCTAACACCATCCCCGCCTCTATTACCGTGAGGCTTTGTTTCTAACCCTTTTCTTTTAAATTTAGTCTTCATTTTTATTTTTGTTTTATTATATTTTATGGTACTTCTCACCATGTGTATTTATTTGTCTCCTTCTCACATTGAGAACAATATGTTGTTCAACTGTAGGGAGGGTTGTGTGTTTTGATTTGAGTATGAATTTTGCATATTGTATGATAGTTTGTTAGGTTGCATATTGTGATTTGTGTGAATATATCTGTTCACAAGACTACACGCGCTAAGTTTTACTATTTATAACCTTGGTAAATTTCGCAAGTGCACGGGTCATTCGTGTAGTACCTAAGGTGTTGATATCACGAGGAAGGTAATCTAGCCCTAAAATTTAAGGTCGTCCTAAAATTGCGATGATTCAAATCAAAATAACTAACACAAAAATAAATCAATCAACAATTAATTCAAGAATTGAGTTGCAGAAATCTAATTAAGAAAACAAATCACATAAACCAATCCAAACCTTACCTAGGAACTATCGAGTGAGAGAAAGGAGATTTTGATCCAAAATTAACAAAAACTGAATTAATTGTGAAATTATCGACTTAATGAGTCTAGACGGTCCTAAAGTGAATTACTCTCTCTCGAGTTATTATTCTTAACCCTAATTGATAATCCCCAATTTAAATTATAGAATTGCGATGTCTCGATTTGCAATTGACCCAAAATCTAAATTAGTTATAAAATTGTCTACTAACCTACCAGAAATCTATGCTCGATCTCTCATTACACGACTCTACCGGTTTGATTTAATCATTTACCTATCAATTCACCTAACTCTTGTTAGCCCAAATTGATTATTTTCACTTAGCTCACCCTCTTAGTCTATGGCCAAGTTATTAAGAACAGGAATTAAATCATAATTAAATCAAAAGAAAACACATTCAAATAAACTTTATTAATCTCAAGAACTAAAAACCCCAAAGTGAATATAGACACAATCTCAACATTCAACACAATACATTCTCAATACCTATTTCAATTCTATATATGAATAAAACTAAAATAAATGAAAAATAAGTTAGGAACGGAGATGTGGAGTCGGCGACAATAGGAAACCATCTATTCCTGGAAGTTCGTCGAGTCAAGCTCTTCTCCGTGTCTCTTTTCCTTGGTCTCCTTCCTCAATCGCTTGATTTCTCTCTAGATTTTTTAGGGATTGGATCACCTAAGTGCTCTCTTTTTTCAGACTCTCCAGTTGTTACCTCTGACTTGTAATGTTTTATTTATCCTTTTGAGGCTCTAAGTCAAATTCAGGGTTGAAACGATCCACAAAATCTTGCGAAACTTGAGGTTTTCTGTCAGCTTGATACAGGTCATGATCGTGGCAACCTTTCTGTCACAATCGTGGCTCAATGCGCACGATCATAGCCTGACTTGGAGGCTTTATGTCACGATCGTGCCCCATGTGCACAATTGTGGCCTAGTTACTACTGGCTTGTCCTTCTCTGTCACGATCATGGCCTGTTGTTACCACTATCATCAGTTAGGTCTTTCGCCCGAAACTCTTCAAATCTCCTCCATTCTTCACTGTTTATCCTGAAACACTAACAAACGCATCATGGTACCTCAAAAATATAACATTTAAGCTCAAAGACTTAATATAACCCATAAAAACACTAAAACATTTAAACTAACATAATTAAACCCTAAATGCATACTCAACACTCAAATTCACACTAAATACATAATAAATTAAACCCTAAAATATCATACAATTGACAACTATCAGTGTCAGTGGCTTAGATGGAATAAAATTGATTTAATTTTGAACATAATCTATTAGGTTGCAAAGAGTCATGAGCTCGCAAAATTAGTAATCTGGGTTCTTTGACTAAATATACGGGTTAATTAGGATTTAGCATTTTTTGTCACCCTCTAAATTGTCACATTCATTCATAAGTTTAGGTCTTTCAACTAAGTAGCTTTGCTAGTATTTTTTTTATGAAAACGAGTAGCTAAAGCAACAAGGTAGGCATTAAATAAAAAAAAAGTGTTTGCAAATTTTTAAATAAATAACTATTCTGTTAGCTTTCGGGTTATGAATAGATCTAGTAGCCAGTTGAGAACATGATGTAGCTAAGTAACTAGATCGACACACATCACAAATGTGTGCCTTCACGTCAAAAGGCTATAATGATGTTCCAACCAAACAACTTAATAAAAACATAACTTAGTCGAGTAACTGGATCGGCATTCATCACCAATGTTTGCCTCCATATAAAAGACTAGGTCCATGTCCATAAAAATAAATAAATAATGTTTCCTAATAAAAACCTATTGAACTTGTAAATAGCTTAACTTTTCATGAAAATGTACTTAGGAGTAGTTACAAAGTTTGAAGGACCAAATAATTATTAATGTATCTTTATAATTGAAAAGGGTCAATAACTTGACATTTGGGTCTTAATTAAATATGAATATTTAGTCCAGAGCTCCTAGATGTGGATTTTGCATGTTAATGATTTGGAACAACTTGAATGATTGTGTTTAAAGTTAAATTTATTTCATAAAGTTGAAGTCATTGTCTCATTACTGCAGTGTTTGCTTTGCGATTTTGTATGTTTGTTGTTTTGTTTGTTTGAGGACAAGCAAATGTTTAAATGTGGAGATGTTGATAAGTGCAAATTGCATTGTGTTTTAGGGCATAGTTTGATATGTGTTTAACTGTTAATTCAATCATTTAGTATACGTTTAGGTTAAAATTGTGTTAGTTTATTAATTATTTATGATTTAAGTGTTTTACGGTTAGTACAAGTCTTTGAGCTTAAATATTATGTTTTTAAGGTACCTTGATGTGTTTGCTAGTATTTTAGGGTGAACATCAAAGAATGGAGAAGTTTCGGAGACATTCAGGCTGAAACGACGAATCATGACAAAAGCACCAGGTCACTATGTACAAGGATTTGGATACATCCAAGGGAGCGCAATGAATTTTCAATTTGGCACGAGATAGGGCACATGCAATGAAATATTTCAACCAAGTATACTGTTACGTGATGAAGCAGGTCGGGTACTCAAAGAGACACAGGCCATCAAGAGTAGGTGGCAGAGATACTTTTATGGCTTGTATAACGAAGGCATCTTGGTCAATAAAGAGTTAGGAGAACCTGCTGTATCAGAGCTTTTTCCTAACTGGTCCCAATGCGGAAGGGTCACAAGGGGAGAAATTACAAAGGTTTCGAGAGAGATGGGGAGCAGAAGGGCAGTTGGGCCAGATGAGGTCCCTATAGAGGTATGGAAGTGAATAGGATTTATAGGTATTGAGTGGTTAGTTTGCCTTTTTAATGTGATCCTAAACTCAGCCAAAATGCCAGATGAATAGAGATTGAGTAGGTTGATCCCAGTATACAAGGCCAAAGGAGACATGCAACATTGTCACAACTATAGAGGCTTCAAATTACTAAGTCATACCATAAAGCTGTGGGAGAACCTAACTGAGAAGAGATTCCGGAGAGCAGCTTCTATATCAGCCAACCAATTTGGATTTATGCTTGTAGGTCCATGACAGAAGCAATACATCTTCTCCATAGGCTTATGGAATGCTACAGAGAACGAAAACGAGATTTACATATGATTTTTATCAATTTGGAGAAGGCGTATGATAGGGTTCCTAGGGAAATCTTATGGAGGTGCTTGGAGGCAAAAGGAATCCATATGACCTATACACGCATTATTAGAGATATGTATGAAGGAGCATTGATTAGCGTAAGGACGATAGGGGGTGACACGGAAGCATTTACTGTTGGTATTGGCCTACACCAAGGCTCTACTTTAAGCCTTTTTCTGTTCGCATTAGTGTTAGATGAGCTTACTAAACACATTTAAGGAGAGGTACCTTGGTGTATATTATTTGCTGATGATATTGTCCTAGTAGATGAGACCAGGGCGAGGGTCAATTTCAAGTTAGAATGTTGGAGAGAGACGTCAGAGTCGAAAGGTTTTAGAATGAGTAGGTCTAAGACGGAGTATTTGGAATGCAACTTTCGGGAAGCCAGATGGTCCATGACGTGGCGGTAACAATTGAAACTAACGTCATACCACAAAAACAGAGTTTTAAATACCTTGGTTCCATCATCCAAAGAGATGGTAATATTGATGACGATATAGTCAATCGTATCATATTTGGGTGGAGCAAATGGCGAAGTGCATCAAGGGTCTTATATGATAAAAAGATTCCTCTAAAGCTCAAAGGAAGTTTTACAGAATGGTGATTCGGCCAACCATGTTATATGGGGCAGAATGTTGGCCCGTCAAAAGTCGGCATACAAGATAGTTGTTAGTAGCAGAGATACGTATGCTTCGATGGATGTCTGACATTACTAGGCGAGATAAGGTCCGAAATCGTGTGGTGAGATACAGACTACATGTGACCAGTATTGACGACAAGATGAGAGAGACCAAGCTTAGGTGGTTTGGGCATATGAGCAGGCATTCGGATGCTCCTGTAAGACGATTTAAGCAAATTATTCTTAGTGGCTACAAAAGGAGAAAAGGTAGGCCATACAAGACCTGGAGGGAAGTAGTTAAAAAAGATATGTTACAGATGGCGCTTATTATGAAGTGGTCAGAAATAGAAAATTTTGGCGGGATAGGATAAGGGTAAGGGAAACCATTTAAAGTACACCAAGACAGTCGAGTAAGTGTATTACGAGTTATTTACTGTAATGCTCGCACACTATATTAACCACGTAGAAAGTCTAATCTGTCTTTTCTAGTTTGCAAGTCGCAGATGTAACATCACGTTACCCATGTTAAGGCTAGAATAATAAATTATGAGAAATTTCTGTTAAATTAGGAAAATGCACGTCATGCATAAGTTATTTGTGACATTCACATTTTTTCACATTCATATGATTGTACATGCATTGGCATTTCCGGGTAAATTGGTTTATAAATGGAAATTCTGGATTAAATCGAGTTATTAAATGTGATTTGGCAATCTTGGTATATTTAGGATACTTTGAATTTTTAGTGAATTTTAAAAAAATATTGATTTATGGGCCAATTATATAGTGTGACATGTGGCAACATATAATTGTGACAAATGGCTTGTATGTATGGTGACACGTGGACTGCTGATAAGTGACAAATGTAATAAATGCACAAGGACACGTAGTACATGTTTTAGGTGGAAGAATCGGTACAACTTTGTTCCACTCTTTTGTTTTTCACTGAAAGTACAACTTTCAAAACTCTCTTTATGTTTAGTCATCACCGAACAACAACTTGTTGATTTTGTATCTTTGATTCACTCTCACCATTTGAATCCTTATTGAATCAAGTAAGTTGTGTTTAAGTTTGGTTTTGGATGTTGTAAATGATGTTTTGATGGTTGAAAATGAGTTCTTGCATGAACCCAAAAAAAAGGAGTAATTTCGGTGTTGATGTGGAGTTGTTTAAAACGTGCTAGAAATTTTAAGTTGCATGTGTGATAACCGGATTTTGATGTCTAATATGAATCTTGGATTTTTGGAATTTTGTGAGTACTGATGAGCTAAAAATGGGTTAGAGAAATTGTTTGCAAGTTATTGGAGTTAATGGATATGAGATTGAGTTTCTAAAAAGTTACAGTAGAGAGAGAGAAAGAATGGTGGGTGTTTTGGATTTGTGATTTTGGGAGTGTAAAATTGAATTTGATTTGTGTAGAGTTTGTTTTTGGGAGTTAGAAATCTGGAATCGATGAATTAGGATTGTGTTTTTCTGGAAAACAAAAATGAAATGAAAATGAAAGAGTTGTTTCGGTGAAGAAGATGAAGATTTGTGTGCTAGAGAGAGAAAAGGTGGTAGTTGCATGTATAGGTTATGAACTAGAGTATTTCATTAAACAACCCTATGTCTTTTGGCTATAACCTTTTCATCTGAACTCCAAAAGACTTGAAACTTACATCAATAGATTCCTAAGACATTTTTCTTTCTCTTCATAAAAATTTAGAGCTATCTAAATTAAATTGAAAGTGATTAATAGGATGAAAGTGTGGAAGTCTGCTGGAATGATATGAACTGGAAAATTTTCATGAACATGCTTCGGTATTATAATTATAACTTGATCTGTAGATTTCCAAATAAGTTGATTCTTACTTCAGATTAAACTAGAGACATAATTATAAAACTTTCTTGAAAAAGTCTAATTTTAATTCTATCTTTAAGACTTTCAAATTTGGCATGAAACTGAATCTTAGCTTAGGCTGTAGCATTACCTGGGACAGAAATCATATCCTGTGTTTATTGAATAAACCGTATTGATGTAGACCAAATTAGACTGAGATGTCTTCACTAAAGTTGTAGCTTATTCTCTTATCTTTAAATTGGTATAAAGTTTGTAATTTTTGGATATCTGAGCTGAAAGATATGAGTTATACAATTCGAGGATATGATCATATACTAGCCAAATGTTCAAATATACACAGTCAGTGCTATTGTGAGCAAAACTCATAGAACACTGAATCAAATTATATGATATTTAAGTCATTAGAAACTTAAGACATGGTTGAACAATTTTCCAGAAGGAAGTATTGCCTAATTTTTTCATATACCCTATCAGATTAATTATGCAAAGTTGACCCGAAATCATGTGGATAGAAAATTTGAAGTGGTCAATTAAGTTATGTAATAGATTTTCACATTGTTTTATTATGGTCCAAATTATAAATACAAATGATATTAATGAAGGCTTTGATATCTGAATGTTTTGATGATTAGGATCAATAAGATACCCCGGAATTGTCATTAAACATGCATTATGCATACTTTCTATACATTGATGTGCATAAAAGAACACTTGTACATTTGTGCAACAATGTGATATTTGTGAATGTGT
>JANQBM010002628.1:0-13149 GCA_025594535.1 Erythroxylum domingense | reverse complement strand
CTGAAGCAACATTTTTAGTGTCCAGGAATGAAGAAGCAAGTAGCGGAATATGTTTTTAAATGTATAACATGCCAGCAGGTTAAAGCTGAGCATCAGACTCCAGTTAGGAAGCTACAATTGTTGCCTATTCTAGAGTGGAAATGGGAACAAATCACTATTAATTTTATTATGGGTGCCTAAGACTCTGAGGAAAAATGATGCTATATAGGTTGTAGTGGACTGATTAACTAAGTCGGCCCATTTCTTACCCGTGAGGGAGAATAATTCACTAAACCAGTTGGCTCGGAAGTATGTGAATGAAGTGGTTAGACTTTATAGGGTTCCAGTGTCCATTATATCGGATAGGGATCCCAAATTTACTTCGAAATTCTGGAAGAGTTTGCAGTTAGCTATAAGTACAAAGTTGAACTTCAATACTACATTTCATCCTCAAATAGATGGGCAGAGTGAGAGGATAATAAAAAATGTTGACAATATGCTCAGGGCATGTGTATTGGAGTTGCAAGGAACTTGGGATCAGTATATTGCGTTGATTGAATTTAATTATAACAATCACTATCACAGTAGTATCAGAATGGCACCTTATGAGGCATTATACGACAAAGTATGTCAATCACCTCTATATTAGGATGAAGAAGGTTTAAGAATGATAGAAGGCCCTGAGTTGATACAAGACATTGCGGATAAGGTGAAATTGATTAGGATTCAAATAAAAGCAGCTCAGGATAGACAGAAGAGTTATGTAGACTAGCATTGACGAGATATGGAATACAGTGTAGGACACAGAGTGTTTATGAGAGTGTCGCTTTGGAGAGGTGTCCTTAGGTTTAATAAGAAGGGCAAGTTAAGCCCCAGGTACATTGGTCCTTATGAGATTATTAAAAGGATAGGACCTTTGGCATATAAGTTAGCTTTGCCTAATAAAATGTCTCAGTTGCATAATGTGTTTCATGTAAGCATGTTAAAAAGATACAGATATGATCCAACACATATATTACTGACTCAAAAAATTGAAGTTTCTAGTAATTTGAGTTATATTGAGGAGCCAATTCAGATAGTGGGATATCGGACAAAACAACTGAGGAATCGGGAAATTCCAATGGTGAAAGTTCTATGGAGAAATCATTCGAGTGAGAAAGCAGCTTGGGAAATAGAAGAGCATATGAAAAAGCAATATCCCCACCTATTTCATCAATTAGGTAAGAATTTCAAGGACAAAATTTCTTAAGGAGGGGAGAATTGTAATGTCCCAATATCCCATGTTAGGGGCTAGAACTACAGAATAGTGTATATTGAGCAATTGGAAGTGCAATTGATGCATCATATGACATATTTCAATATGTGAATTGTGTTGAAATTCATGAAATAATTGTACATGCATTCATTAACATTTGCCAAGTATAATTGAGTTAAAAATGCAAATAAAATACGAATTGTCATTTTTATGTGTTGAAAATTGATTTGGAGACTATTACTATTATTTCAAAATTTTTGGTGAATTTTAGGAAATTTTTGAAAATTTGGGGTATTTTTGGACTAGGAAAAAAATGTAAAACAATGGATAAATGGAAGCGTGATACTTGGGCTGAATTTGTAGTGAGAATTGGCTCACATGCAGAAGTGACATGTAGCAGAGAATTAAGAACACACGTTGCTTTGTTTTTAATACGGAAAATGACTATTGTTTGTTCTTCACCACCGAGAACACTGTTTACCAAATTCCCTTCTTGTATTATTCAACACCTAAACATCAGCTGTGTATTTTGTTTTTTTGATTCACTCTCACTGCTAAAGCTTTGATGAATTAAGTAAATGATTTTTATGATGTATTATTGTGTAAATGAATACATGCATGCGTGGTTTGAGAAGTGTAGTTTCGGTGAATACATTTGATGAATGAGTTAGATGGAAGAGTTATGAATAGAGAGTGTGCAAAAAGTGTATGGGTTTGTAAAAATCTAAGTTTAATGAGAGTTGGTGAAATAGAGAATGGGCAGAAGATAAACATGCAGAAAAAGAATGGAAAATTGCAGAAAAGCTGAACTGAAATGGAGTTGCGTGAATAGTAATTTGTTTTTTTACAGTTGTTAGTAATTAGGGATTTTAATTTGTTTGTCTTGAGTTTTTGAGTGTAATAGAAACAAGCGTAGAAAAACGTGATGTAGAGTTTGGGTTTTGGATTTTTATTCATTATGAAAAGAATTGCAGTAGAGAGAGGAAAAAGAAGGTGATGGTTTGCATGTATAGTTTTGGTTTTTGAGGTCTGAATATGAAATAGAACAACTTTAAGTCTTTTAGCTATAACTTTTTCATCCAACCTTTGAATGACATGAGAATTGAACCAACGAATTCATAATACATTGTTCTTTTTATCCATAAAAATTTAGAGCCATTTGAATTAAATTGGAGGCGACTGATTGATGAGTTTAGGATGAAAATCTTTACTTGTGCTGGAATATTATGAACTGGAATATTTTCATTGAACATAATTCAGTGTTTTGCTTATATTTTGATATGTAGGTTTCCAAATGAGTTGATTCTTAATTCAAATTTAACTAGGGATATATAGACACATTTTTTATGAAGGAATTGAATTTGAAATCTATCCTTAAGAGTCATAAACTTTGGCTTGAAGTTGTGAGTTGTGTTCTATTGAGGTATAAGAAAAAGTATGGAATATTTTGATTATAACTTGCACAATACTAAACCAAAATGTCTGATTTTGGTGTCATTAGAAACTTAAGACATAGAGGAACTTTTTATTAGAAGAAATTGTTGTCTATAAACATTTAATTATAGGTCAAAATGACAAGAAAGAAGGAAGAAAACACAGTAGGTCAAGATCATGCATCTGCACAATCGCGACTCTGATGAAGCATGAAGGAAGTCTTGATCATATGATAGCACGATCGTGATTCTGCTGATGAAAGAAGAAATTCATAATCATCCACAAGCACGATCGTGACCTGAGAGGCTTTATTAAAGAGTGATTTTTTGGATGTTTTTCAAACTAATTTAAGGAAGAATGGTACCATATGAAGTATGTAGGTTTAAATGAGCTCTTAAATGAATTTAATTAATATTGACTAAAGTTATTACAGTAAATGAAAGGGTATTAAGGATTAAAATAATGTTTGGAAGGTGTTGAAATTAATTATAAAGAGTATTAAAGAAACATACCCGAGAAATTATCATTGAACATGCATGTTACATGATACATTCATAAATGTATTTATGACAAATTATTCTCATAAAAATGCACATGAGTGACATATAAATGTATTTGATTGTATATAGAAGAGCAAGTAGAGCGACAACTTCCAAATATTGTTGGAACTTTAAGGCATTAAGAAAAAAGGGAGCAATCATGAGTAACCTAGACGATCTCACTTAATTAATTGTTTGTTTTGATTATGCTTGCATTATCTTATGAATGTGTGATTGATTATATTGATTCTGGATATGAAGATCCGAAGATTCTGATTTGATGAATGTGATATTAAAGTGCTTCTTATATATGAATTGGATGAAATAAATGTTACTCAACAATTGTAACGCCAGACTTTCTGAGCCCTTTTGCGTTGCTCTGTATTGGGAGATACTACTATACATTGACATATACATGGTTGTATGTGAGTTCAAAGATGTATTTGAATCCTTTTGGTATGTATGCAGTGATATATAATGTTATATGCCCTTACATGAATTTAGAGTTTATCGGTATGCGAAATCGTGGAGATTTCTGACATGTAAGCTTCTAAGTGTGTAAAATTGAGTCCATTGGATGGACATGACCATGGTGGTCAAATTAAATGTGTTCTAATGCCTTAGAGGTGGTTAGACATGATTTATAGACTTATTGGACACTTAGAAAGGTTAATTGGAAAAGTTGATGTACATAAGGACTTAATTGTAATTTTTCAATTCTTGGAGGACCAATTTGTAATTTTATAAAGTTAAGGAGCTTAATTATAATTTTCAAAAGTTCGAGGACCAAAATGAAAATAAAATTTTTTGTTATTCTTAAATTTTGGGCACAACTGCAAATTTAGGAAAAGTTTGGAGGGTATTATGGTAATTTCATATAACTTAAGGGTAAAATGGTAATTTTACCATATTTTGGACAAAGAAGAGTCAAATTTCTAGACTCTTCTTATGTGCGGTCGTACACTTTATATTCTTTAGAATTAAACCATCTTGTTTTTATTAAAAGAGTGAGGAAGAAAGGAGAAGAGAGGAGTAGAAGAAGAAGAATTCGTACATCACCAAAATTCACCCTTCTTTTTGATTTTTCAACTCAAACCAAGGTGTTCTAAGCTAATTTGGGGTCAAGGAACTCAAATCTATCATTAGATTTGAGAAATTATCAAAGGATTTGATGATATCACCAAAGGAAAGTATAGGTAAAATTTGTCTCATCTCTCTCTACATTAGGATTTTGAGTTGGTGTTAAGATATGTTGCTCTCCATGCTCGAATATGGATGAATCATGGTTTAGGTGGATGAAATGTGTTATAGAGAGGGTTCTTTAAGTCAAAACTGAAAATGCCCTCTTTGGTGAAAGTTTGTGAATTTTTGAATACCTTTTGGAATTGATGATTGAAATGAATTCTATGGTGTTAATTATAAATGTATAATGTGAATTGATGATGAAGAATGAAGAAGATGTATGTTGTTTAAGATTGGTTCGAAATGATGGAAAAGAAGTGGATTAATGTAATGAGTTGTGTAATTGATAAATTTAGCTTAAAGGAAGGAAATTGGTTTGAATGGAGTGGTGGAAGGTGTCATTAATTGGAAGTGTTACTATATGATATGATAGGAGCATAAATTATTACGATAAGGTCTTGAAAATGTGACTTAAAAGTCATGCACATTAAGTAAACTTGGCTTAGGATTTAAGGCTTTATAATAGTATGCATTGGAAAACACTTTCATGTGTACTTAGAGTGAACTTAAATTGATGCTTGGATTGACAAGAAATGGCCTAATGTGCTTGGATAAAGATGTGCTTAATTATGTTTTGAAATGAATAAGTATTGGATTAAAAGCATTAAATGCCTTAGAAAATGCAAAAGAAAAGATAATGTGAATAGTAAGGAAGTAACCATGCGAGAAATTTAATTGTCGAGTTCTATAGCTTAAAGGGAGTGGTATTGTGTTTTATACACTTATGTGAGGGTGTATAATTATGAATTTTATGTTTAAGTAGTAAATTTTCATCGTATGTTTTTTTATGTGTAAAGGCTTGGGAGCTGTGAATTAAGGAGCTCGTACCGAGGATTGTTGAAGTTAAGAGAGTGTATACCTTCTTTTAAGGTGAGTTGGGGAGACCATATTTCTCATATAGGATTAGATCACCCTAAGACATGTATGATGACTTGTATGTGAATTTTGAACCTAGGCAATGTATGGTAGAATTGAATTTCCAATGGAGGCTAATATGCCTATGTATTTAAGAAACAATATTGTTTTGAGTAACGTTTTTCACTTGGAGTGCAAAAGATGATGTTTATTGCATGAAATAATGTTTTGAAATTTACATATGCATAATCGGGTCATATATGCCGCGTATATGTGTTCTCTTTGGCTTAGAGCCATAATAAGGTTTCATTTTATCGATTGGACCGATAAATAAAGCCATAATGCCATACTTGATTTTATTCTTAAAATTTGACTATGATTGGTTTTGTGATTGGTGAGGTAACGATTGGCTAATTGTGTGCTGGGCATAATTGATTTAGCTACCCCCGTACCCTTGATGCTGGTACATAAAAGTCGAGTCTCCGTATCGACACCTTTCTATGGGACTCGCGGGTGATTTTACACCTAGGGTTTGGACACCGACGAGGTCATCATCTAGGGTCATGACACTCTTGTCAACTGCAGTTTGGACTCACCACGGATGAAGTTGAGCTAACACCAAGGATCAGTGGGTATGTGCACTAGTTTGGCCGACTACTGTTGACATACATGATTGTTTTGGCTTATCCTGATTATTTGTTTTCTGACGAGATTTAAAATTAGACATGTTATATTTTTATGCTTTTGTGTATTGGAACTAGAACTTATGTTCATCAGATGAGTGATTAATAGGCCAGGCCTATATGATTCCTAACCAGTATACGACGAGTCATAGGCTAGGCTTATGTGATTTTATATGATGTATGTTCACCTTGTATGTTATTTATCTCGTCTTGCTGTGTATCGAGTTCTATGTGTGATATATGTTTTTTATTGCTCATTGAGTACATAATGTACTCACCCCTTCTGCTTTCCAACCATGCAGGTTCATTTAGTGAGCTTGAAGCTCTGTGAGGATTGTGCGGTCTTTTGATGTTTTCAGGACATTACCGCACGTGGGTAGTCATTAGTCTCTCTTTTGTACTTTTGTAGCATTGTGGCTCATAAACTGTCTTTTTGGGTTAGTTATGTAAATATGCTTTACAATTTTATAAATTTGACTTTAGACGATTTTATCATTGTAAAAGACCTAATGTATGAACTTTGATACTGTTGTTGAGGTTGCTTTGAGTGAACTTTTAAGTCTTACAGTTGTGGTAAAATTTTTAGTGTGAATATAGAAGTGTGTTTAAAGTTGTTTGCAGGTTTTTGGGATTTTTAAAATACAGCCATTGTACTGCCCAATTTTTTTTTAAATAAAATAAAATGGAAAGACGTTGAGTTAGCCTTACATTATCGGATTAAGGACACTGTTAGTGTCCTTAGCCTAGGTATGCGGCAGTTGTCATGGCCCCGATGTGGTACCAGGTCGTGACAATTAAATTGGTATCAAAGCCTGGTTTTATATTTTCAAAAGTGTTGTTTCTGTTTTCAAAAGATTCATGAGCTTTAAGAGTTGAGTCTGGGTGTCGACAGTCTTTGGTCGAGAAGTTGAGTCTCGAATCACTAAGTTGACGTCCTTAACGGTCGGATGATTTCGACGTTAGCAAGAGAACTTGTCGACATTCCTTGGGGTGTAAAAGACATCAGATAAGCTAGGCTTAGTCCAATCTATTTTAATTAAACGTCTTTTTCTTAGATTTTATATTGTTAGCATGGTTGGACAAGGAAGGGGAAGTTATCGCAAGGTTAGACCTTTATGACCTGAGCTAGAGGAACACATCACTGAAGTAGTCGCAGAACCTGCAGTTGCTAACTCGTAGTTTATAAGGTGTTATGTGTGTTCTTGGTGGAGACGCTAAAGTTTTAATCGATATTGCACATAAAGGTCCTTTGTTAGTGTGACCTTCACCGAGGATGTTAGTTGTCCCCTAAAGTCGTTGGATTTCCCTCTCATTATAGTCACTCCTCTTGGAGAGCAAGTAGCATACGATGAAGTATATATAGCTTATGAGATAAAGATTGGTGATGCTGTATTAGAGACTGATCTTATTCCCCTCTATCTCTAGGATCTCAAGGTGATATTGGGGATTGACTGGTTAGAGAAGTATCACGCCAAGGTTGAATGTTTTAAGAAAGAGGTGGAGTTTGACCCCCAGGGTGGAGTCCTGATTAGATTTGCTAGTGACCGACAGGTATTCCCAAGTTGTTTAATATCGGTGATCAAGGCTAAGAAGTTGATTCATCAAGGGTGCCAGGCATACCTTACACATGTGATTGACACTTCGACACAGAGGGTCGAACAAGGAGATGTCCCTATTGTGTGCGAGTTTCCCGATGTCTTTCCGGAGGAGGTACCTGGATTGCCACCTGATCGGGAGTTTGATTTTATTATTAACTTGGTCCCGGGAATGATACCAATATCTATACCACAGTATCGTATGGCACCAGCAGAATTGAAAGAGTTGAAGATTCAATTACAAGAGTTATTAGACAAGGGCTTCATCAGGCCAAGACATTCATCGTGGGGAACACCAGTATTATTTATCAAAAAGAAGGATGGGACCCTCTACTTATGTGTTGATTATCGATAGTTAAACAGGGTTACCATCAAGAATAAATATCCACTTCCCAGGGTTGATGATTTATTAGATCAGTTAAGAGGACCTACAGTATTCTCAAAGATAGATCTGAGGTCTGAGTACCATCAATTGAAGATTGATGAGAATGATGTGCATAAGACTGCTTTTTGAACGAGGTATGGACATTATGAATTCTTGGTGATGCTGTTCGGACTGACAAATGTACCTACAATATTTATAGATTTCATGAACAGGGTGTTCCATCCTTATTTAGATCAGTTTATCATAGTCTTCATTGATGATCTTTTAATTTATTCTAAGGATGAAGAGGACCATATTAGATATCTTCGGATTGTGCTACAAATACTTCGTGAAAGACAATTATATGC
Source organism: Erythroxylum domingense (assembly GCA_025594535.1). Lineage (NCBI taxonomy): Eukaryota > Viridiplantae > Streptophyta > Magnoliopsida > Malpighiales > Erythroxylaceae > Erythroxylum > Erythroxylum domingense. The sequence goes on along the minus strand of JANQBM010002628.1, from coordinate 4,835 downwards.
GAAGTTGTTAAAGTGTGAATTTTGGTTGAGGGAGATAAGATTCCTTGGGCATGTGGTATTAGGAAAAGGTATTTTTGTGGACTCAAAGAAAGTGGAAGCTATACTTGAATGGGAACAACCCAAGAATGTTACAGAAGTCCGCAGCTTTCTGGGGTTAGTTGGTTATTATCAGAGATTTGTTAAACGTTTCTCAGTACTTGCAGCCCCTTTGTCAAGGGTTACCCGAAAGGGAATAAAATTTCAATGGGATGATAAATGTGAGACAAGTTTTCAAGAGCTAAATAGGTGATTTACTTCTGCACCAGTGCTTGCCTTACTTACCCAGGGAGTTGGGTATGAGGTATACAGTGATGTCAGTCGCCAGGGACTTGGTTGTGTACTTATGCAGGCTGGTTGAGTGATCGTATATACTTCTAAACAGCTGAAGAAGCAAGAACTAAATTATCCTACGTGTGATTTAGAGCTCACAGTGGTAATATTTGCACTCAAGATTTAGAGACACTATCTTTATGGGGTGAATTGCTGTATATATACCGATCACAAGAGTCTGAAGTATCTAATGACACAGAAGGAGCTAAATCTCAGACAAAGAAGATGGTTGGATTGATTAAGGATTATGACTTAATAATCGACTATCATCCGGAAAAAGCAAATATGGTATCCGATGCATTAAGTTGTAAGTCCTCTTTAGTAGTAATTGTTAGGCAAGATCCTTACATGTCACATTTGATGAGTGTGTGAGGCCTTGGGTTTAGATTCTCAGTGGTTAAGGATAACAAAACACTGCTAGTACAGTTTGAAGTTTGGCCAAGACTCTTTGATGAGATCAAGAGATCACAAGCCGATGATCCCGAGTTAAGGGTAATTTGAGAGAAATTACCATCCAAAAAGGATGAGGGGTTCAGACCGAGAGAAGATAGGTTATTAGTCTTCAGAAACAGAGTTTGTGTACTAGATGACTAAGATCTCAAGCAAGCTATCTTAGAGGAAGCTCACAGTTTAGCTGATGCGATGCATCCTGGTAGCATTAACATGTATCAAACTCTTAGATAGAACAAGGGATGAAAAGAGAGATAGCAAAATTTGTGGTCAGATGCCTTCCCTATCAATAGATAAATGCATAGCATCAGAAGCCAAAGGGTATGTTATAGTCTTTGCCCATTCCGGAATGGAAGTGGGAGCACATGACAGTGGACTTTGTAGTTGGACTACCTCATACATCAAAGGGTCATTTTTTGTCCGCTCATTTTTTGACAAAGTCTGCTCATTTTTTGTCTATCCACACAACCTACTAGTTGGAAAGGTTGGCAAAGTTGTATATTGACGAGATTGTGAAGCTGCACGAGGTGCTAATTTCTATAATATCGGATAGGGATCTGAGATTCACCTCCCAATTTTGGCCAAAATTCTACGAATCTTTGGGGACTAAACTGAAGTTTAGTACTATTTTTCACCCCCAGACTAATGGTTAGTCATAGAGGACTATTCAAACATTGGAGGACATACTAAGAGTAAGTATAATAGAGTTCCAAGGAAGCTAGGACCGGCATTTTTGTTTGATAGAATTTGCTTATAATAATAGTTATCAGACAAGTATCAGTATGCCCCCATATGAGGCACTTTATGGGAGAAAGTGTAGGACACCTTTATGTTGGGATGAGGTTGGCACAACTAAAGTTGAAGGAGCCAAATTAATAGAAATTACCACTCAGAAAGTAAAGGTCATCTGGGAGAAAATGAAAGTCGTCCAAGATCTTCAAAAGAGTTATGCGGATAAGAGGCAATAACCATTAGAGTTTGCAGTTGGTAATATGATTTTCCTTTAGATATCATCGTGGAAAGGTATAATCTGATTTCAGAGTCGAGGGAAGCAAAACCCTCGATATATTGGACCTTTTTGTATATTCGAGCGCATCAGGACTATGAGGTATCGGTTGGAATTGCCACTGGACTTAGATAGGATCCATAATGTGTTCCATGTCTCGATACTTAAGAAGCATATACCAGACCTGTCTCATGTTTTGGAAACACCTCCAATGGAGCTTAAAGAAGATTTGAGTTTTGAGGTAAAACCAGTCAAGATTATGGATCAACAGATAAAGAGGTGACGTAGTAAGGAAGAAGTTCTTTGGAAAAGTGATAGGACGAGGAGATGACATGGGAGCTTGAGGATACTATGAGATGTGAGTGTCCCCATTTATTTGTGTCCTCGACTTAGGAGTTTCGAGGACGAAACTCTTTTGAGGAGGGGAGGACTTATAATGCTAAACATTCTGAGCCCTTTTGTGTTGCTCTGTATTGGGAGATACTACTGTACATTGACATATACATGGTTGTATATGAGTTCAAAGATGTATTTTTGAATACCTTTTGGAATTGATGATTTAAATGAATTCTATGGTGTTAATTATACATGTATAATATGAATTGATGATGAAGAATGAAGAAGATGTATGTTGGTTAAGGTTGGGTCGAAATGATGGAAAAGAAGTGGATTAATGTAATGAGTTGTGTAATTGATAAATTTAGCTTAAAGGAAGGGAATTGGTTTGAATGGAGTGGTGGAAGGTGTCATTGATTGGAAGTGTTACTATATGACATGATAGGAGCATGAATTATTATGATAAGGTCTTGAAAATGTGACTTGAAAGTCATGCACATTAAGTGTTTGATAAAATGCATAGGTAAACTTGGCTTAGGATTTAAGGCTTTATAATGGTATGCATTGGAAAACACTTTCATGTGTACTTAGAGTGAACTTGAATTGATACTTGGATTGACAAGAAATGGCCTAATTGGCTTGGATAAAGATGTGCTAAATTATGTTTTGAAATAAGTAAGTATTGGATTAAAAGCATTAAATGCCTTAGAAAATGCAAAAGAAAAGCTAATATGAATAGTAAGGAAGGAACTATGTGAGAAATTTAATGGTCGAGTTCTATCGCTTAAAGGGAGTGGTATTGTGTTTTATACACTTATGTGAGGGTGTATAATTATGAATTTTATGTTTAAGTAGTAAATTTTCATAATATGTCTTTTTATGTGTAAAGGCTTGGGATCTCTGAATCAAGGAGCTCATACCGAGGATTGTTGAAGTTAAGAGAGTGTATACCTTCTTTTGAGGTGAGTTGGGAAAACCATATTTCTCATATGGGGTTAGATCACCCTAAGACATGTATGATGACTTGTATGTGAATTTTGAACCTAGGCAATGTATAGTAGAATTAAATATATGCCTATGTATTTAAGAAACAATATTGTTTTGAATAACGTTTTTCACTTGGAGTGCAAAAGATGATGTTTATTGCATGAAATAATGTTTTGAAATTTACATATGCATAATTGAGTCATATATGCCGCGTATATGTGTTCTCTTTGGCTTAGAGCCATAACAAGGTTTCATTTTATTGGTTGGACCGATGAATGAAGGCATAGTGATTCTTTAAATTTTTAAAATGATTGGTTTTGTGATTGGTGAGGTAACGATTGGCCAATCGTGTGTTGGGCATAACTGATTTAGTTACCCTCGTACCCTTTACGCTGGTCTATGTGAATATATCTTGGGTCATGACGCTCTTGTTGACTGCAGTCTGGACTCACCATGGATGAAGTCGAGCCAACACTGAGTATCGATGATTGTGCGCACTAGTTTGGCCGACTAGTGTTGACACATATGATTTTTTTGGCTTATCCTGATTATTTGTTTTCTGAAGAGAATTAAAATTATAAATGTTATATTTTTGTGCTTTTGTGTACTGGAACTGGAAACTATGTTCACCGGATGAGTGATTAATAGGCCAGGTCTATATGATTCCTAACCAATATACGATGAGGCATAGGGTAGGCCTATGTGATTTTATGTGATGTATGTTCACTTTGTAGGTTATATATATCGTCTTGGTGTGTATCGAGTACTACGTGTGATATATGTTTTTTCCTGCTCACTGAGTACATAATGTACTCACCCCCTCCGCTTTCCAACCATGCAGGTTAATTTAGTGATCTTGAAGCTCTGTGAGGATTGTGCAGTCTTTTAACATTTTTGGGACATTACCACACGTGGGTAGTCATTAGTCTCTCTTTTGTACTTTTGTCGCATAGTGGCTCATGATCTGTCTTTTTGGGTTGGTTATGTAAATATGCTTTACAATTTTATAAATTTGACTCTTGACGGTTTTATCATTGTAAAAGACCTAATGTATGAACTTTGATACTGTTGTTAAGGTTGCTTTGAGTGGACTTTAAAGTCCTGCAGTTGTGTTAAAATTTTTGGTGTGAATATAGAAGTGTGTTTAAAGTTGTTTGCAGGTTTTTGGGATTTTTAAAATACAGCCGTTGTGTTGCCCAATTTTTTTAAAAATAAAATAAAAAGGGAAATACGTTCAGTTAGCCTTGTATAGTCGGATTAAGGACACTGTTAGTGTCCTTAAGCCCGGGTATGCGGCGGTTGTCATGGGCCCCTTTATGGTACCGAGTCGTGACAACAATCTTATTAAATGCCAGACTAGGGTCCAATGATAAATGTGTTCTGAATGTGAATGTGAAATCATGTCATTGATTGAGAATATGAAAATGATAAGCATTCCATTACATGAATGCATGAAAGATAAGGGCAGTTGTAACCGGAGTCGCCAATGTAAAGAGTTTAAAGCTTATACTGTGATCAGAGCCCCAGGCTCAGTTATGAAAGTACCCGGTATCCACTAAGGGATATGGGACATTATCTGATACAGCTCCATATCCACGAGGGATATAGGTTAGTAAAAAGGCACTTGGTCACAACAACAACAATAATAAGTGAAAGTGAGTCTCACGAGCATTGCATATACATTTTA
>JANQBM010002617.1:0-13150 GCA_025594535.1 Erythroxylum domingense | reverse complement strand
TTCAGTTGAAATAAATAAAGTGTTTGTAAAGTGTTTCAAAAAGTGAGCACACAGTAAGTGCTAAGTGTAAAGTGTTTAAAAAAAAAAATTTTATACCGACTTTGTTTAGTGAATGATCAGTGCTAAGTGTTAAGTGATGTGACACGCCACCCTCACGGGGCACGGATTCGGGTATCACTATCGATATCGGGTTCAGGTTTTGCGGTAGAGGGGTGTTACACTAGGGCTGCCCAGAATACAAAAGGTATAAAAAGAACAGGACAAAGAAGATGAGGGAGCTTCTATATAAGCCACAATTGAGAAAACCTAGAGAGAGTTCATAGAGAGATCGAGAGAGAGAAGAAGGAAGAGAGACATGGAGAAGAAGCCTACATGAAGTACTTTGCATAATAGGAGGTTTCCCGACGTTGCTACCTCCATCATCCATTCCAATCTTGTTTCTAGTTAATTTTCCATTTTATTATTGTATAGAATTGAGATAGTCATTGATGATAGGATTGTATGAATGTTGAGGATGTCTAAACTCACCTTCGGGTTGTTTTATCTTTGATTTAATGAAATTTGATTGTTTGTGATTTAATTTCTGCACTTACATAATTCAATGATAAACTGAAAGGGTGAATCAAGTGAAAAATTATTAAATTGGGCTATCCAAAGTTAGGTAATTTAATAGAACGAGAATTAAATCAAATCGGTAAATTATCCTAAGAGATATCTTGCATAGGATTCTTGATAGTTTTTGCACAACTTCAGATCTAATTAGGATTTTGGATAGATTGTTAATCGAGATATTGCAATTCCCATAATCTTAGGGTTTATAAATTAGGGTTAATGGTTATAACTTGAGAGAGAGTAATCAACCCTAGGACCATCCAGAACCAGTAATCCAGTAGTTCACAATCAATTAGGTTAGCATTAAAGATAGATAAAATTCCCCTTTCTCTCAATTGGTAGTTCTTGAGGTTGATTCTTGATTGGATGCTGCAACTACTATTTTGTTAATATTTTCAAATTTGATTCTTGGAATTGAGTTGCATGATTGAATTAAACTACTTTCTTAGTTTTGTTACATTTGAATTATTGTGCATTATTTTGGCCTTAGTTTTAGGATTAGATTAACCCTCCTCGTGATATCGACACCTTAGGTACTACATGAACGACCTGTACGCTTGCAGATTATCGAGGTTAAAATTTTTGGCGTCGTTATCGGGGAGACGATTAGTTTAGTTCTTTAGTCTAAATTTTTTCACTATCTTTTATTTTTAAATTGAAAAGATTGACAATTGAAAAAAGTTGGGGCGTAAAGTAGAGACACATTAAGACATCTTAGAGTGAGAATGAGACATTTGAAGACTTAAATGGTAAGAAGAGATAAAAAGAACGATCATGGGTGATGTATATTATATGGAGCAAGAGACTCTTGCAAATTTCAATAAGCCCCAATTTAGTTGGGAAAATCATCATCCTTATATGAATATGTACACTTTGGGGTGGTAGAACCACCCAGAATTCTATTAGTCCAACAATGTAAATACTCATATAGGACATCAAGACCTATTACAATTTCAAAATGATGAATCTAGTTCATGAGATTCCAAGCTAGACAAAATCATGGATAAACTCACGGATATAGAAGAGAACCAAAATGTCTGCATAACATGAAAGTAAATTAAATAAAGCCATTTCAGGCTATGACATTTAGGAATGGGGTAGAGCTAAAAGAACTAGTGGGAAATCAAGCTAAACCTGACCTTATAGAAGACCAAGAAATCAAGAAAAATGATGAAGAAAAGAATGCAACTGTAGCTCATTTAGGATAATTGATGTGTTTGAATCTTTTGAAGAACAAAAGGACAAAGAATAGATGACAAAAACATTGAGTTTGAAGATGCTATGAAAGTCCCTGTTCGTGAAGCAGAAGAAACAGAGGAGACGAAGGTGATTAAGGAAGAAAGAGAGCAACTCACCGTCGTACAATAAAAACTGTTGGATTCAATAGAAGATTTAGGGAGTTTTGTTATTCCCTGTTATGTTGACAGTTCACTCACAAAAAGGAAATTATTGAGCTTAATTGGTTTTCATAATGTTATCAATATTGTCTTTTTGATTATTTTGCAATTTGTAGTTTTCATAATGTTATCAATATTGTCTGTTTGATTATTTTGAAATTTGTAGCTTACTTACAGGCTACAAAACCTATGTTAAACTCAAAAGGTGGAAGCAAGCTGCTCATAACTGATCCCGACTGAGTTTTCAAGGATAGAGGCAAGAGCTACCGATGTTAAAAGAAACGTTGCATAGGAGGAAACGCATGGAAATTTATTTCCTCTGATTATTGTTTAGAAGTTTGAATTTTGTAGTTAGGATTATATCGTTTCCAAATAAAATGGGGAAGGCATAGGACTTTGATATAAATTTGATGATTGAGGAAGTAAGCAAGGAGAGGTGAAAGGGCCATAAATAGTTAAGAAGTGACTTCGAAAAGTGAAGAGGAATAAAAGAAAATATATATATATTTGGTGGAAACGTGGCCTACGGCAGGGTAAAAAGGGGGCACGTGATTTTTAAGACAAAATTTTACCATTTTACCCTCCAACCACATATATATTAAGTTCTAACTTTATTTTTTCACTCACTTTCATTTTTACTTTATCTCTCTAAACTTTAAACTTCCAAACACTCTCACTTCTCTCTACCTAAATTTTAAATTTTCAGTCTCTTCCAACTTCTACCTACTCACAAGCCAATATGTCACGTGTTAAGCAATCAACCAGGTGGGATCAATCATTGGGATGAAACCAAATCTCAGGACGAGTGAGAAGGAGCAGAGCAACATACTTCGGAGTACCCTTCCCGATCTACACAGAGGAGGAAGATATTCGTTTTCAATCCCTCAATGCTAAACAAATTGTAGTCCCTAAATATTTTGATTTTGATACACTTGATAGGCTAGAACTGCGCGATAGGGTAGAAAACTTAGTAGAAAGAATTCAGTGGGAAAAATTCTTACACATTCAATTTCCTGTTTACCAGGAGCTCACTTTAGAATCCTTTAATAAATCTAGGAACCCTAAAGAAATGTGGTTTAGGTTGCGGGGATGAGCTTATCAACTAAACATCGAAATCATGTGCCATATGTATGGGTTCTAGAATCTTCCATCATTGATCAATACGATGATTTTCGTGCTTCTCGCTATTGGAATGAGCTCAATGGATTAGAGCAATTCCAAGCCAAAAATGCCCACAATAACATCATAAGGACCCATGAGCACTTGTCATTACACAAATTCATGTGCCAACAACTTTTTAATAAATTAGAAACCAACAAGTGTTCAATAAAGAAACTCTTTATGTTGTAGTGCATAGATCACAACATTTAAGTGTGCACCTCTACACATATGTTGAACATTATTGTTGCAACTCTGCACAAGAGGAGCAAAAATTTAGGTTTAGGGTACCTAGTTTCTACCATTGTTGAGTATTATGGCATACTGTAGTGGTTTAACTGTCCATTTCTTAGACTTCCTAAATCATTGTCATCTATGGCATGTTGAAATCCTTAAGTCCCATAGCATGGAACTCTAGGATATCAGTCAAAAGACGTATGTTAAGATCAAGGCTAGTTAGGTGAGTTCGAGTACAGCACTGCCTCAGTAGGCAGAAGAGGACTCGATGAGTGAAGAGTCCGAGGACGAAGAAGAAACAGAAGAACCAGGCTGGAAGAAAGTCTTAGATACAATCTCCGCGAATAACAAGGTAATCACATATACACTTGAGGAGAACTCTAGAATGATGAAGGAGATGGCCCGAACTTAACGACATCAGAGCTGGGATATAAATCGTATCCATCATTATTTCGAGGGTCAGGGCGTTCAATTGCCACCTCCAGACCATTCCTGCCTCCATCACCATGAGATTTTGTCTAACCCCCTTTCTTTTTAAATTTCATCTTCATTTTGTATTTTTTTGACTTTTAAGTTATGTTTCTTCTTTCCTTATGTGTTTATTTGTTCCCTTTTCACATTGAGGATAATGTATTGTTCAAGTGTAGGGAGGGTTATATGTTTTGTATTGAATGTGATTTTGCATATTATATGATACTTGTTAGGTTGCATTTTGTGAATTGTGTGAATATTTCAATGGCTTAAATGGATTGGAATTGATTTAATTTTGAACATAGTCTATTAATTTGTGAAGAATCATTAGCTCAAAAATTAGTGAATTGGGGTCTTTGGCTAAATATGCAACTTAATTAGGATTTAATGTGAGTTGTCACCCTCTAAATTGTCACATTCATTCATAATTTGAGGCCTTTCAACTTAAGTAGCTTTACTAGTATTTTTCATGGAAACAAGTAGCTAAAGCAACAAGGTAGGCAATTAAAATAAAATAATAATAATAATAATAATAATAATAGCACATCATGAAAATGTACTTAGGAGAAGTTATAAAGTATGAATGATCAAAGAATTATTAATATGTGTGTGCAATTGAAAAGGTAAATAAATTAACACTTGGATCTGGATTGATTTATATATTTAGTTCAAAGCCCTTAGATGTAGATTTTACATGTTAATGATTTGATATAACTTGATGATTGTGTTTAAAGTTAAATTTATTTCATTAAGTTGAAGTCATTGTCTCATTATTGCATTATGTGTTGTGTGTTGTTGTTTTGTTTGCTTGAGGATAAGCAAATATTTAGGTGTGGGGATGTTGATAAGTGTGAATTGCTTCATGTTTTAGGGCTTAGTTTATTATGTATTTAAGTGTTAATTTAATCGTTTTAAGTGTTTTTTTAGGTTAGTCAAGTCTTTGAGCTTAATTATTATGTCTTTGAGGTGTTATTATTATTATTATTATTATTATTATTATTTTCATGGTTAGTTAGTGTTTCAGGGTCAATATCACATAATGGAGAAGTTTCGGACACACTCGGGCTAAGATAATGACCTACGATCGTGACAGAAGTATTGGAGCTAGCTCACGATCGTGGCCTATATGCCACAATCGTGGCAGAAGCCTAAGACACTGCCCACGATTGTGGCCTTATTGCCACGATTGGGACAGAAGGGACAGATGTGGTGCAGACACTCAGAAAAGTCAGGTTTTGAGGGAGTTTTTGGACCTTTCGGACCCCAGAAAAAACCTAGGGCTACCTAGAACACAAAAGGCATAAAAAGAACAAGACAAAGAAGGTAAGGGAGTTTTTGCATCAGCCACAATTGAGAAATCCTATAGAGAGTTCATCGAGAGATCGAGAAAGAGAAGAAGGAAGAGAGACGTGGAGAAGAAGCCTACATAAAGTACTTCATAGAACAGGAGATTGCCTGACGTTACTACCTCCATCATCCATTCCAATTTTGTTTTTAGTTAGTTTTCCATTTTATTATTGTATAGATTTGGGATAGCCATTGATGGTAGGGTTGTATGAATGTTGAGGATGCCTAAACTCGCCTTTAGGTTGTTTTATTTTTGATTTAATGAAATTTAATTGTTTGTGTTTTACTGGATTTATTGTGATTTAATTTTTGCACTTGCATAATTCAGTGATAAACTGAGAGGGTGAATTAAGTGAAAATTATTAAATTAGGTTAACAAGACTTAGGTAATTTACCTAATTTAATATAATGATAATTAAATCAAATCGATAAATTATGCGAAGAGAGATCTTGCATAGGATTCTCGATAGTTTTTGGAAAACTTCAGATCAAATTAAGGTTTTGGATATATTGTTAATCGAGAGATTACAATTTCCATAATCTGATTAGGGTTTATAAATAATGGTTATAACTCGAGAGAGAATAATCAACCCTAGGACCATCTAGAACTAGTAATCGAGTAGTTCATAATCGATTAGGTTAACATTAAAGATAGATAAAATTCCCCTTTCTCTTAATTGGTAGTTCTTTAGTTTGATTTTTGATTGAGTGTTACAACTGCTATTTTGTTAATATTTTCATAATTGATTCTTGGAATTGATTTGCGTGATTGAATTAAATTATTGCCTTAATTTTATTACATTATAATTGCTATGCATTATTTTGGCCTTTGATTTTAGGATTAGATTAACCCTCCTCGTGGGATCAATACCTTAAATACTACACGAACGACCCGTACACTTATGAATTATCGAGGTTAAATATTAAAATTTATACATATCGGAAAACCGCGATCAGTCACCATAACATGTATTTTGAAGTCCTTCAATGGACCTTGGCCAATATAGTCTAAGGCAATGAAAGGTCTTAAAAAACAGAATTATTGCGTTTCTTAGTAATGGCTCAATGTTTCTTTGGAAAATATTAATGCTTATAAAGTTTCCTATCTTAGCAAGTTTTATGTCAAATTTTGTTGAACCCATTCAATTAATTTTTAATGTAGGATAATGACGATTCACAAAAATTGGATGGAAATTTCTAATAGAGCAATGCCATAATATGAACAAGGAGTTAATGAATTTCTAGATTTTGAATTTAGACATCTTGATGAAGGAAGAGCAGTTTGTTGTCCTTGTAAAAAAATGTAATAATAATTTATTTAGGCCATGTCAATGAATTTATGAACATCTGTTGTTAAATGGGATAGACAGAAACTACAACCAATGGTACCATCAGGAGGGGTTCTACAATATTATTCTAATGACGACAATGATAGTAATTAGAGTAATAAAAGTGAAAATGATTATGGAATGCATGATATGTTATGTGATCTTGGATGTGCTAACGTAGATTATATTGACCAATTTGACGCTCAAATGACTAATGATGCATTTACAAGGAATAGTTTTTATGATCCGAATGAAGAAGTTGATGATCCTAGATTATATTAACCAATTTGACGCTCAAATGACCAATGATGCATTTGCAAGGAATAGTTCTTATGATTTGAATGAAGAAGTTGATGATTCCATCAGAGATGGCCCCGCCATTCCAAATAAGGAAGTTATTAAGTTTTATGGATTATTGTGAGAATTAGAGCAAGAGTTATATCCTGGCTGTGAGGAATCTTCCACACTATTATTGTGAAATCCTAGTTCGATTATTGTACTGTGTAATGTATTGTACATGCATTTTATAGAGTATGCTTTATTTATGGTGTACTAGGGTAATTTAAGCATTTAAATGTATTATTAAGGTTATAGCGGAAGATCACAGATAGACCAAAGACAATTCTGGAGTTAATCGCAAATTTCTCGAAAAATTTTCAAAAACTCCAAAAAGCTATGGAATGAGTCCAAACGAGATTTAAAAGCCTAAAATGTATTTTGGAGATTTAGGTGATGCTTTTGAATGAAATCTGGATGATTTCAGTGACATTTAGTGATTTCCAGATTTAATTAGAAAATTCTTCCGTGCTATCAAAAAGTTACCAAATAATTTCAAAATATGCTGAAAAACTCCAAAATTAGAATTGGAGTTCATAGGGACTGAAACGGGTAAAAACGAATTTTGTTTGACTAGAATTCGGATAATCCGAAATTATTGGACTAAAATGCCCTTTTTGGAAAATAATGGGTTAATGATTTTAAACCCATTCCAAATTTTTAAAAGCATCCAATCAATAAGTATTAACCCTAATTTGAGTATTTCATGGTCAATTTGAAAATAAGACAATTATGGAATGTTTTTGGGATTTAATTTGGTTAGTTGGTCAAAATGCATTAAAGGGTAATTTGGTCTTTTTGTACTAATTAAGGGCAATTTGGTCTTTTTGTACTAATTAAGGGCAATTTGGTCTTTTTACATAATATTATAGATTGATTAGTCATTAGAGATGACCAATGAGATGATAACATGTATTTGATGATTCATTAGTGATGACAAATAGGAAGGTGACGTGTAATCCATTAAACAAGTATAAAAAGCAAAACTTAAGACATTTTGCTTTTTTCTTTCTACATAAATGTGAGAGTGATGAGAGAGTAATGTGAGAGACAAATAAAGAAAGGGAAAAGAAGAGAAGTCAAGGGTGAACATCGGTCAAGGAGAGAGGAAGAAGAGTGTAGTCATTTTTTATGGAATTTGATAGTGATTTGGAGAAATCTTGAAATATTCATCAAATACTCAAAAGATTGGCGAAAAAAGTGGCAAATTTCCTAGCTTAAATTTCTAATTTTTATGGGTTCCTTAAGTGAGATGGATGTGTTTAAGATCAATGTTGTCTTAGTATTACTTTGATGTTTCTTTGCATAGAATTAGTTGAATATGACAAAAGAGGAATATGTAATGAGATTCTGTCTTAGGTTAACTTAAACCAGTCCCAATATTTTGGCCACAACTTGGCCTAAAGACCTCCAAATTGGGTGATTCTAATTGAAGCTGAAACCTAAGACATATTGCCAAAAATCTATAGAAGAAACCTAGATCGAATTCGGGATGAATGATATTGAAATTTGAGATTTAAAATGGTAACTTGATACTGCCCTTGTGTTGAAATAGATTGTGATATTTGGTACATTTTTCATGATTTAGAAGTTAAAATGGCATGATTTTTAATGATATAGAAACTAGAGACATAGGGGAACAAATGTCTAGAAGACCTCAAAATTAAGGAACAAGTGCAGGTATGGATTATAGACATGGTTCATAATCGTGACTCATTATGCATGATTGTGACATGGTGAATTAAATTGGGTGAGATTGTGTTTTGAAGGAATTGGTAAGTTATAATGGATAAAATATAGTATTGAAGTTACTTTTGAAGTTAGATTTTGAAACGGTGACCAATAGGTTAGCTTACAAAAGTAAGTGGAAATATGATTAGCATGTGTGTTACACGATTACATACAAATCTCGAATTCAGTTAAATCGAATATATAGTTTTAATGCCTAAGCAAAATGCATTTTGTGTAGGTAAAGGAGAGTCACCGAACGCATGAGTGTACTTGGCGATAAATATGCAAAACTGTGAGTGTATTTTAACTGTTTTATATGACTTAATTCTTTGTAAAAAAACTGATGACATGTGAGTGTTTTTAAATTGATTTTATGCAAATGGTTTTCATTTAATCATAAAATGAATCTTTATACTGAGTTTTATACAAATGATATTTTACACGTGAATACTGCTATCATAAGTGTATCCTTTGGCAATATATAAGTTTTAATTTAAAAGTTAAATTTTATATGATTGGGAGCACGTTGAAATAATTTACTTATGAATCATCCCACACTTGATTTAGAAAATAAGATGAGTCACAAATGTAAGAGTTATTTTTGCCTATAGTACATCGCTAGACTTTATTCATGTTATTATACCGTTATATTTATAGCGGTTAACCTATTATAGATGAGTGATGTAGAACCAGCTCCACAAATAGTGGTTAACTAGTCATAAGATGTAGAACCAGCTCAGCGACACAGAACTAGCTCTATAACTACCAGTTCATAGTAGTTAACCTATTACAAGTAAGTGATGCAGAACCAGCTTCATAAACAGTGTTTAACTAGTCGCGAGTAAGCGATGCAGAACCAGTTTCGTAACTTTATGTCTAGTGTATCGTATGGTAAAGAAACTTCTAGTGGACTATGTTGAGTAAAGAAAGTCATGAAAATAGTAATTCTGCCACTATTTATGTTAAAAATGATTTGAGAGGTGTTGTATGGTACCAATCCTAGTGGTTGGCTTATTTTTCAGTATTAAATTTTTCAAAAAAACTTATTGCCACTACTGTTTATTGTTTAAGGAAAATGAAAAATAGAAACTTTTATATGATGAGTTTAATTTCAAAAAGTATTTAGAAATATTATTTCAGAAAAATTGAAATTGTGTTTTACAAAATGTTATGTTATTACCATATTTGATGATGCACGAATAAATTGTTATAGAAAATGTTTTACCATAAGCTTTATGATTATATGGAATATTTTAGTTATATTGTTATAAAAAGTTAAATTTTAGTAAACTGATTACACTCACTGAGCTCATTTAGCTCACCCTTATTTTTATGTTTTTAACCACCCCATGTATGCTTACAGATGTTGCAATAGTTGGGACTTCGCCTTAAGATTAGTTGTATTGTCGGGTGCTGCTATGCTTCTATCATTTTGCTATGTACATTTGTGTAAAGAATGGGTGTTTATAAAAGCTTTTAAATGAAATGCATGAAGTTGTCTTAGCTTTCAAAAGTTTATTGTAGTGATTATTGAGAATTATTTGTTTAAGTTGCTTATGAGTGGACTTAAAGTCCAAAATTTGTAGTTGAGAAATTGGTGTGAATATAGAAGTGTTTTAAAATGTGTTATGCAAGTTTTTGAAATTTGGGAATCTTAGAAAAGCAGTTCTTATGCTGTCGAAATTTTTAATAAAACATTTTTAAAAAAAGTTCTCACTATTTTCTACACTTCTAAAAATTAAATTATAAAAGGATTTTAATAGTTGAACGATTTGATTTTGCGAGAACCCTTCAATTAAGCAAGATATCGATTGGAGGGCTACTGTAGGATTACTAGGAGGGCTCCACTATAGTTTCAGAAGGGGAACTCCGTGATGGGTACTTTCAATTATTCATTGTTTAAGTATTGAATTGGAAATATCTTTACGGGATTAGTGCAAATGCAGTTGATGGAATGCTTCAAATAATGAAAAGGTGGTTTCCTAAAGGTTCCTAACTCATATATTGATTGTAAGAAAGTTTCTCGAGATATAGGGCTTTCATATGAGAAGATAGATGCTTATGTAAATGATTGCATACTTTATAAAAATAAATATGAGAATGCTAATCTTGTCCAACTTGTGGTAAATATAGGTGGAAGAATAATGGGACAATAGGGAATATGATTAATGAGCATGATCGTAGGAAAAAGATTCCACAAAAAGTCTTGCGATATTTTCCGTTAACTCCTTGCTTGTAAAGATTATACATTTATCTAATTTTGCTAAAGATATGAGATGGCATAAGGAAAAGCCATGTAATAATGAGTTTATGGGACATCTGGTGGATTCTCCAGGTTTGAAAAGTTTTGATGTCGTACACCCCTTTTTTGCAACAGACCCACATAATGTTACACTTGGTTTAGCAGGTGATGGTGTCAACCCATTCAGGAATATGAGCACTTCTTATAGTGTATGACTAGTTGTATTAGTTCCTTGTAACCTTCCACCATGGGTTTGCATGAAAGATCCTTATTTCATGATATTACTTTTGATTCTTGGTCCTAAAGCTCATGGAAATGATATTGATATATACTTAAAGTCGTTCATTGATGAGTTGAAATGCCTTTGGGAGATAATTGTAGAGACATATGATGAATTTTCATAGAGTAATTTTTAGTTATGTGCAGCTCTGTTATGGACCATAAATGATTTTCTAGCTTATGATAATTTATCATAATGTAGCACCAAAGGCAAGTTAGCATGTCATGTTCACAATCTTGAAACGTCTTCTTACAGGCTTCAAAATGGATGTAAAACATGCTATTTTGGTCATTGTTGCTTCTTACCGACTAATCATTCTTGGAGGAAAAATACTAAAGCATTTGATGGTACCAAAGAAAATTGAAGCACACCGAAATAATTATCAGGGGATGATGTTATTGAATAATATAATCAATTTTTTTAGATGAAGTTTGATTGATTTTAAATTATTCATATATTTTATCTATATTCTTTTTTTTTCTTATTTCTATTATTTTCATTAAGCAGGTTAATTTTGGAAAGACTGTAAGGAAAAGAAAGCGTGGAGATGTTCTATTGCTCAAAAATTGGAGAAAAGGAGGTTTTTTTCAACTCTCATATTGGACAACACTTAAATTACTACACAATCTAGATGTCATGCATATCTAAAAAAATGTATGTGATATTATAATTGGGACTTTGTTAAACATTGAGGGGAAAACAAATTAAGAATATTATAAATACTCATTTTGATATCTATGGGTATATGTTCTAAGCTTCATGCAACTCCCATAAGTGATGGTAGGTATGTGTTTTGCCCTGCATGTTATACACTATCTAAAGATGCAAAATGAGCATTCTTTCAGTTCTTAAATGATATAAAGTTTCAGATCGCTATTCTTCTAATATTTTTAGATGTGTGAGTCTTATTGAATGCAAAGTTTTTGGAGTGAAATTTCATGATTTTCATGTATTTCCTCATCGATATCCCCCTTTGGCTTGTAAAGCATTACTTGAGTTGTGTACTTATTTAAGGGATTTGTGTGCTAAAGTTTTTGCGATGATTTGGAGAGACTTGAAAAATCAATTCCTTTTACACTTTGTAAATTAGAGAAAATGTTTTCTCCCTCATTTTTTGACATAATGGTGCATTTAACTATTCATCTTATGAGTGAGGCTAAACTTGCTGGGCCACTACAATTTCAATGGATATATCCTAGAAAACGATACTTGCATAGGCTTAAATCATATGTGAGAAATAAGGTATGTCCAGAAGGATCAATTGCTTAGGCATATATTATGCAAGAATCCATGCTTTTTTGTTCAAGGTATTTGTATGGAACTGAGACTAGGTTGAATCGTGCCGGAAGAAATGATGAGGGTAGAGATGATCATTCTCATTTTGGGTTTCAAGTTTTTCATAAGCTGGTAGGCCTTTGCTCAGAAAAAAATATGATGAGCTGAGCTTAGCTGAATGGGTTGAAGCTAGCATGTATGTGCTAGAAAATTGTGAAGAAATCAGAGAGTTTGTGGAGTAAGTTCTTTTAACTTTTGAAAGTAGTAATTTTACGTAATTTTTTTATATTTTATATATTCTTTAAGTAACTACTAATATTTAACTTATTTTTACTGTGAAGTATGCATAAAGAAAAACTCAAGAGGGAGGATCCTATAAATGTAAAAAGAATAGAACGTAACACACTTCCATCGTTTGGAAGGAAGTTTTATAATGGAATGGAGTGGAATGTGATGGAAGCGGAGGATTTCATGTTACGTTCTATTCCATCCTAAAGAGTGAAAATAAGAAACCTCTGATTTTGGGGGTTTAGGATGGAACGTAAACTAATAAATACATACTACCTAATATACCCTTAATAATTTTTCATAATACCAACTCTGACCAAGTCATAATATTATATTAAATAGAATTAATATATTAAATAGAATAACATTTCACATAATAAATTTTATTAAATAATTAATAATATTATTTTTATATCATTAATAATAAATTGTATATAATTAATAATAA
>JANQBM010002576.1:0-13156 GCA_025594535.1 Erythroxylum domingense | reverse complement strand
TTGATAGCCATCATTCAAGAGTAATTCATAATTTTATCAAAAGTGCCATATCCAACAAAAGCTCATGATTATATTTATTTACATAAATATTTTTAAAAATCAAGAACTAGTTTTTTTAGTAAATACATTTATAAAATCTAGATGAATTTAGTTATATCTTTTAATTATCTGAATTGAATATTCTTTAAAAATTCAAGATACTATATATATATATATATATATATATATATATATAATGTCAATTTATTTTAAATAAATAAATTTATAAAAGTAAAGTATATTGTAAATTTATTATATCTTTTTTGATATTTTAGATAAAAATATTTAAAATTTTAACATAAAATGTGTTTATTTTTAACATAATAATTATGCATACACACTTATATATATATATATATATATATATGTATATTAATTTATTTATATATAAGTGGAGTTATTTACACTATGTTTTGATTTATGTTTCATAGTGATTAAAGGAACTCTTATATTACATTTATTTGGAACAAGTATTTTTTACAAAATCAAAACTTAATATATATTTTAAATTATATTTATAAAATTAAGATAAAATATAAAATTTATTAAATATTTCAAATAAACAATGTTCAAATTATATTTTAAATTTCAATTGCAGCTTATAAATTATTTATTTTAAAAATTAATTATTAAATTAAATAACGAATTTAATGCAAATAGATATTACAGGTCCTTAAAGGTCCTTCCATTTAAAGGTGCCTCTGTCCTGGAGCTTAAAGGCATCAAGGAGGCTCCTGTTTTTGAAGTTTCCTACTAATATTACTCTCAGACATTTAAGCAGCTAGTTCCTTGCATTCGACGTTACCTGCAAAACACCACCTTTTCCTCACCTGTTTCACAGACGCGTTAATGAATGGAAGTTGCAGCTTTAGATAAAAATCAAATGTTTCTTTTTGGTTAATATATACTCATATTTATATTTAATTTGAATTACAATCAAAGAAGAAATTTCCATGGCAAGGAGCGATGCTAACAAAGAACACACAAAACGAAACAGAAAATTGAAAGATATCCCAGATCAAAGTTCATGTCGATTCAGTAAAAATTATGTTCATTAAGAAATTTCCCCACTAATTCATTGGCTTGCAGGCCAGTTGACAGATCAGCTGCATTATTTCGATTAAAAATTACAGGAAAGGCATTTAGAAATTTGAAACAGATGATCAATCGGTCATTAGCCAAAATATCACGCTTATATTCAAACTTCTTTGCAGCTGAAGCAGAAATTGTTTTCGGTTTCAAGAGAAACTTTCATAATATTACGTAGGAATACGCACAGAAACTTATCTATAGCTAAATACATTGCCTACAGCGTATATTTAAATCCCTCCAATGACAATGATTCAACATAAATTCAGACAACTGTAATCGAAAGCTTCTCACTTCTCGATTATCAGATTGATCTTCTATCAATTTCTTTTCCTCGAACACATATAGAAGAGCATGAATGATTGGCAGCAACAAAATTGACAAAGGAACCAAGGAAATGGTGGTGAAGAAGCACCAAGGTCAATCCCAGAGAGAGGTGGAGTTTTGAAAAGCAGCCTTAAGAAAGTGGTTAAATCCGTTATTGGGAAACCAAGTCCCCATTCAAAAAGTTCTTCAACCGTTTTCCCTTCTTAATTAAGTTACCATTGCCTTGTCTTGTTATGTCTTGCAGCGTATAGTTTTATTTGTTAATCGGTTACTATATAGCATTATTTCCTTAAACTTGCTTTATACAATATTAAGTTGTCAAGTGTCACTTTGTGCCGTCTATATGTCTGTACTGTTGTTTTAAAAATTAAGTTGTTATCTATTGCACATTAGTGATGAGTTGATCCATAGCAGTACGGTTGTAATTTCTTTTTCGTGGTTCCTACCACCATGAAAATTAATTAATTTTTGTCTATCATCTTGACCTTTATGATGGATAAACTTAAAATCATTTGCATTATGAAGCTTATTAAGTAGAAGAAAAACCAAATCCAATTTTAGTGAAAGGACGATAAAGGTATTGAATTGTTAAATCAATAGTTGTGATGTATTGGATAGAATAATAATTTATAAAAGAATGATTCTTATATTTTATTAGAAGTACTAATGACTTTATTACATGATATAGTCATATGCATTAAATGAAATGTTGGTTAAAAATTTTAAAAAATTCAATATTATTTAAATCTAAGTAGAAATTAAGTGTTGAAAATGCTAAAGCACTTTAATGAAATCAATATGGTGACAATTAAATTTTTATATATCTATAGGTAATAAGATTCTTAGCGAATATCTCCATAACTAAATTACATAAGAGAATGGATTTGTGTAAGTATGAGATATTGTATGATGCAATATTTATTTCCTCTATAGCTATTCCTAGGATTATAACTTATCTTTAGTAGTCATAACTAAATCAATTAGGAAGATTTTATATTAGGTATAGAGCGCTGAGATTTTGAAAGAGACAAAGTTAATGATTTAGGAATATGATGCTTAGTTGAAGCATGTATTATCTAATAAGTTTAGAATTAAATTGGATAATAAAAGGTTATGAGATGTCCAAAAGGTTAGATAAAATCTTATAAACCCATTGAACAAATTGTTTGTTTTCAATGTACACATATAAGAGAATGGTTCTTAAGATGAATTGTGGGAGTAATATGAAGTGTAAAAAGTTCAAGTCCTATGATAATATATCTAATCGAAACTAGTTCCTTTGTTGATCTATTTGATATATAGTTGAAAGGCCACGAGACACTAAAAGATTCACTTTCATGATGAAATCAATGAGTTTATTTTATAGATGATTGTTAATTTATTACGTCTACAAAAATGTTAGTGGGTGTATAGTTTTTCTCTTTAGTAGGAGTATGCAGAGACATATTGCTTATAAAGGGAACAATAATTGATATTTTCAATTGTTGAAAATATATTTGTTTAAAAGTAATCCATATTGGATATGAAAAGGTAACAACTTAACTCTGGGAATTATATCAATAAAGATATATTGAAAGTTGTTAACATATTCTAGTCTAAATACATAGATAATGTACTAAAGATTTGGTATTTGAGATATTTGATACTTGTTAGGTATTGAAGATATACATTATTCTATATATGAATTGATATTTGAGTTCAAGGTTATATGGATATTAACTTTAGAAGTAATCCTAATTAAGTCATAATACATTTTTCATTTAGTGGAAATGATTATAAGGATTAGACGTGTTTTTAATGAATTTGGTATAGTTCCTTGCATTCTTCAAATAGTAATGTACTATAAAACATTAGAGCCATTAAGTATGCAAAAAGGAGTTAAGGTCTTATTAAAGATCCAAGTATGTATTTAGGTAATTTCTTTATGATGATAATTAAGATGAAAACCATAAGATTTAAGCAAGTGCTATAGAGTATCTTGTATAATTCTTTCACTATATTATTGTCCTAGTAGTAACATAAGCATCATATGGTTATATAGTATAAGATACTTAAACTATTAGCTTAGTGCAAGTGGCAGATTGTTGGTTTATATCATACAGCTAATTAGTTAGTTGTAGTTTAGTGACTAAATAATTTAAAGGAATTCTTTATCTTATACACATTCAGATGTATATAATAAAGTTTATGGGATAAATATACATTGAAAATGAAATTATGATGAGATTATAATTATAAGATTCATATTGCATTAATGTATTATCGTTAAATTGTTCTTAGTCATTGATCTATTGAGAATGGACATTAATATAGCATAAAAAGAACATGTTATGTTTTTTTTGTGAAGGAAGTAGTTGATCTCATAGGCTAAAGTATGGAGATCCTTAAATAAACGCATAGGTGCTTGTTAGAGAATAAGTTCACTGAAGTGACCCTATAAGGGAAATCCATTTGAGACATTACTTGTATGCCTATGAAAATTCTCATTGTGATGATTGTATATGAGTAATCCTTTGATTTGAGATCTCCAAAGTTATCTTGCATAGAGATTGTTATGTTTTGATAATATTTATTATAGTTAAGGATAGCTTAATTGGTAGTCATTGGATATAACATTGCTTCACCTAGCAGCATGACACTTGTACTACTCTCCCACAACTCTGTTTTCACGGTTTAAGTTGCGCCCATTTTGCTCGCCGCTACTACAGGAATTGCTTTTGCTTTCTTTTCCTCTACTTACTAAGATTTCATGTTTTCTCTTGCTTGCCCATAGATTTCGCAGCAGTTTGAAAGGTTGACCTATTCGAGAATCTCCGGATCTATGCTTATATTCAAATCCCTGAAGCATTTCGTGCGGAGGTGGTTAAGTAAATAATAAAGGATTTGTCACTCTAAAGTAATTAGGGAGAATGTTTCATTGTTCTTGATTAGTATTAATAAAAACAATATTTGGCCAAGGTGGATTGACACTTTGTAAAATAGTTTACAAATGTCATTGATTGAATCAATAATTAATGATGGAGAAGTAATATAATTAGAATCAAATAGGGTATACATTAATTTCATTTTCTATTTCTGATTGAAACATTGTATGATGAAAATATTAAATTATATAAGAAAAAAATGCACATAAAGCTTAGTCAAAACTACTTTGACATTTCTAAATATTTGGGTGGTCATGATGTATTGCTAATCGCCAACCTTGATCTATAGATATACATCGTTTAATTATAGAATTAAAGATAAATTAAAGGAGTTTAATTTATTAAATCCTAAATATGTTTTAAGGTTATAATTTGTATCTATTGGCAACATATTTGGGAACCCAATGTGTCACACATACAAAACAAATTGAAGAAAAAAATATTTTAATCAAGTTTGTAAAGTTTGAGAAACTTTATGATTACATATGTGTTATTTAATAAATAAAGATCAATATGAGATATTGGATCTTATTTATTTCACTACGTGAGGGATTAACCAAATTCCTAAAGGATCTTGGATTGATCAATCTCAATACCTGAATGAAGAATAACAAGTCTAAAAGCTTTCCAAATGAAACTTTGAAGGAGCAATTCGTAAGATTCATCTTTATTTGAAATCATTGTAGCCTTTCAAAACACGTGAAGTAATTCTTGAAGGTGGTCACTCTTGCATTTTTCTTTCATTATTAAGTCGTCAACATAACATTCAACATTCGTATGAAAAATATTATTGCTCACATGCTCACGATGTCTTAAATAAAGATGAGATTAAATATAGAAATAATTATTTAAAATAGTTGTCAATATAACATATTAAAGAAAGACAGAAAAACTATAGAAAAAGAACTAAAAAAGTCTAAAGAACTAAAAAAGTCTTAAAAAGATAAGTTAATAGGTCCAATTGTAACGAGGAAGGTGTTAGACATCTTATTTCACTTACTTAAGTATAGGTTTGAAGAAGGATTTACAAATTTTAAGAATATTTGAAAATAAACTTAAGTGTGAAGCAAATAAAAAAAGTTAATTAAAAAATAACACGTGTGATTGGATATCTAAAAGTTTGAGATTTACCTCATATCATAAAAAACACTTGAATTGATATTAAAAAATAAAATTTAAAACATATGGATAAAGCTTAACAGTTTATGGTTTTAATTATGGGCTAAAACAGATATTAGAGATCCCTAAATTGTAAGATTTGAATATAAACACATTTTAATTTTGGTTTAAAAGAATGAGATTAATTTATATGCAATGCAATTTCAAGAAAAAAGATGATAAAAGAGATGAAATGAAATTCTTAATTAAAGGAGAGAACGTTTATGTAAAAGGATGAAAAACTCAAAAAATACAGAATTAGACATTTTAGAGAGGATTTAACAGAATAATTTTTTCTCAAAGATATTGATGACTCAACTATCTAAAATGAAAACAAAATGGTAGATTATAAAATTTTTAGGTAAAAATATTTTTATTTTGAATTATTAAAAGAAAAAGAGATTGAGTCCAAATATTTATTAGTTAAATTGAAGTGCAAAAAGCTGAAAGAATCAACAATGAAAACTGAAAAGGACTAAAATATATTGGGCTTATGAGCCTTAAAAGATTAAAGGGGTCAATGAAAAATAAACTTAATGAGCATAGGTCCAAACTAAATGAAATTGAATAAATAAAAGAAAAACAATCTTAATGGGCTAATAACCCTAGTTTAAAAAGTGGGAAATTTTATTAAAGAACGGTTTATTGAATTTTTGCTTACCTATATTGCATACTCTTCATATACAAACATAATCAAAATAAATAAAAACTTCATTTCATTTAATTTTTAAAGCTAATTTTAAGGTTCTCTTAAACCAAGCCCATTTGTCTAATTAATTTCACACATATATATTCTAAAAAATATGATCTTATTTATCTAAGCTAAAAAGTATACAAATGTGCATAGTGTAGTCTATATAAACAAACAACATAAATGGACTTTTGTGTACATTGATAAAACTTTTGGAGCTTCCATTTGGAATAAGCCTAAATGGTTTGCTTGGGGGCACATTACAAGGGAAGAAATTAAAAGAACTTTAAGGGAGATAAAGAGTGGAAGGGCAGTAGGACTTGATAATATAGCCATAGAGGTATGGAAGAGCCTAGGCAAAGAGAGTCTTACTTGACTGGTTAAGCTTTTTAATGTGATCTTTAAGTCCACTAAAATGTTAAATGAGTGGAGACAAAATATGCTAATTCCTATATATGAAATAAAGACATCCAAACTTGTAACAACTATAGAGGCGTCAAACTACTTAGTAATACCATGAAATTATGGGGTAAGGTGATTGAGAAGAGATGTTCATATCCCAGATAACCAGTTTGAGAAGGTGTATTACAAAAGCTTTACATCTCCTCATAAGATTAATGAAATACTTTGGGAAAAGACAACTTAATCTAGACATGATTTTTATTAACTTAGAGAAGGTGTATGATAAGGTACATAGGGAAATCATGTGGAGGTATTTAGAAGCTAAGGGAGATTCTATGACCTATATACAGGTTATTAGGGATATGTATGAAAATGTAAAGAATAAAGTAAGGACGATAAGAGGAGATACATAACACTTTTTTTATTGATATTAGGCTACATTAAGGTTCCTTATTGAGCCCCTTTTTTTACAATAGCGATGAATGAGCTCACTAAGAATATCCAAAGGGATGTATCTTGATGTATGTTATTTACTGAGGACAATTTTCTAGTGGAAGAGACAAAAAGGTGTCAATTTCAAGTTAGAACTTTGTAGGGAGACGTTATAATCTAAGGAATTTGAATTGAGTAGGACTATGACTAATTATTTGGAGTGTAACTTTTCAGGTCATAGGGTGACTTCTGATGTAAAGGTAAAGATTGGTTTAAAAGTTATACCACAGAAAAGTGTTTAAATATCTATGATCTATCATCCAAAACAACAGAGAGATCGATGAAGATACATCGTATTAGATTAGGGTGACTTAAATGGAGAAGTATATTAGGAGTTTTATGTGACAAGAATATATCACTCAATTTCAAAGGTAAATTTTATTGTTTAGCAATTAGGTCGGTCAGGCTCTATGGTCAGAGTGTTGGCCCATCAAATAGAGACATAGTCATAAGTTAATGGTGATTGAGATGTGGATGCTCTGTTAGATGTGCAATCTTACTAGAAGAGATAAAGTCAGGAATGTAATGGTAAGAGATAAAGCAAAGATAGCTACTATTAATGAAAAATTAAGAGAGACAACACTTAGGTGGTTCATATATGTTAGGAGGAGACACCTTGATGCTTCATTAAGAAGATGTGAAAAGATTGTACTTAAAGACTGTAAAAAGAAGAATGAAAGGCCTAAGAAGAACTGAGGGAGGAAATCAAGAATGATATGGCTCTACTGGAACATACTTCAGATATGACTCTTAATAGAAAACTTTGGTGTATTAAGATATGGTTAAAGGATCTCACGTAGAAAGATTATTTTCTTTTTTACAAGTCTTTTGTATATTTTTCCTGTGAGTCTTATGTCTTACATTTAGCCTAAATATTTAATATATAATATTTGTCTCTCAGTTATTTAGCTTTAACACTTTCTTATTTGTGTAATTAATTAATTAATTAATTAAAATTATAATTTTATTCTTTACTTGTTTAATATTTTTTTGCATTATTTATTTTTATTTATAAGCATATGTGAGTCTATCAAAAATAGTCTCTCTACCAATTAGGATAAAACTGTGTACTACTAAATCTCTCTAGACTCTATGTTTCAGTAGAATTTTCATTGAATTATTATTTTTGTTGTATAATTTAATTATGTAGGTAATTCTTTAATTTTTATTGAATTTAATTATTGACTTTAGTAACTAATTTAATCTAATAATTCAACTATTAAAAAATTAAATTAAATTCCAAAATAATTCCTAATAACATTTACCCTTTTAGAAACTATTTCGATACAATCAAAAAAAAGTTTTACCGAGAACTTTTTACGTAAACTTAATATGATAAAGAAAAGACAATTACAAAAAGAAAATATGAAGGTCCTTCCGAATTAATACATTTTGTTTGGCACGTGCATAATGCGCTTCAGAAAAATTCTCTACAGTGCTTGCATCAGATCCTTGTGCATTAACCATTGTTGAACACCTTCACACCTGTGTTCAATGTTCTTCTTTGTCAGTCTATTGTCGTTGCATGTTGTCCTCCTTTTTGGCTTCTATTGTTGTTGTCGACTGTGGTTTCTAATTTCTCGGTTGCACCTCACGTGGCACCATTTGTCACTAGTGACTAGCATCGCTTCTCTCTCTCCGGCAACAACTCCCAATTGTGGACCAAATCTTCTATCCCATATATGAGATTTATATAAATATATGAATAAAATTAAATGGCACAAAATTAAAACACCACAATAAAAATAGAAGATTTCGTGTGCTGAATTGTGAAGTCTATCATTTGGGCATTGCCATTGCCTTTTCACCACTGACCTCATCGGCTTCTGGAGATATAGGCTTCACGAGTGGTGTCACGGCCCGGTAGTGCAAGTGTCTTTGAAGGCATCGAGAGCACATTTAAAGCATCTGCTTATGCATTTTAAAAATTTTCAATTTTAATTAATATAACATTAATTAATGAGAAAAGATAATATTAAAACCCTAATCTAAGGTTTTCTTATGGAATATATTAAACAAGCACGTCATCCAAGTTTTCAAAATTTCAAATCAGAATATGACAACAAGAATTACAGTTAATATTAGAAAATTGAAAAGATGTAAGTTTTTCAACAATAAATAGTCTTAAATTTTACTAACTCAATAACAATCAATTTGTTCAAAAAATTTTAAAAATTAAAGGTCTAACACCAGTATTAGAATATCAACAGAGATATATCATGAGTGCAACAAATTATTTTTTCAATTTTTTGATTTATCACTTTAATAGAATAATTTGAAATAATAATGAGGAAATAAAAGGATTAACGGAAAATATAATTCCATTTTCCTACAAAACTTTTTCTTTTTCAGTGTAAGAACTAACAACTAAGTGTAATACATGATGGATCTTTAGTCATGTACCCCGGATCAAACGTAAAAAGACAAAAAATGAAGAAATGCGGAAATACCTGATTTTCCAGTTCTGAAACTTCAACCGAGCTTCTGAAGCCAAAACAATCCCGAATCCACTGCTGTCTTCACAGGAATCCTTCATCGAGACGTGGGCTAGGTATTTCTACAATTTTCTCAAAACGTGAGCTCTCCTAATGGGTCAGAGATTCCTTATGCTCGTGACTGATATGAGCAACTGTAGGAGACCATAACCTATATATAGAGCTTCTATATCGAGCTTCCTCATCACATGGTTAATATGGACCATGTCCATACTAATCTGGTTCCTTTTTCTACCCGAACTTCGACACATTGATTTAGATCATTTATTAAGCCACTTTATTATCTTTATGTGGATCAAATTACGTAACTTAACTGATAATTTATTTAAAAACCACAGTACAATTAATAACTGTCCACTAAATGGGAAATTGACAAAATTGCCCTTAAGGGCAAAAATGTCTAACAATCTAACCATTGGACAATTATTAATTACAATTTTGACTCAATTTTAAAAACAGTTTAAAAATTCAATTAAGCTACGCTACTGTATTAGTCGATTGAGTTTAAAAACAAAATTTTGATCCAAAGATAATGAAAGTCCAACATTCTGTCCTACAAGGCTTTCGATACCAAAAAATATCAGACACATGTGTCATATGTGACACAGGTCTAATACAATCACGTATACGTAATACCTTACTAAAATGAATGGAAAAATGGAGTGTGCCAGACTACGATGATACCTTTATGATCTAATATATATCATCTTCATTTATAGGTCTCAATTTCTCCAACTTTATGCTAAACTGCATCAGTGAAATCCTGTTTTCTCTCAACTAATGCTAAACAGCATTAGAGAAAACTTGATTCCTCTCACCATATGCTAAACAAAATTAGAGAAAACCTTTATGTTCTCCAACTGAATGTTAAACTGCATTAGAGAACCTTTATGGGATTAAAAACTTATATCCCCCTATGTCATGTCAAACTTTAAAGATATATCCATATAAAATCGTATGTGTCTAATGACATAGGCTCAAGTTCAATCTTTATAAATGCCCAGTGACCTTTAAAATGCTTATGATCAATACAAATCTTAAGGCTTTTATACGTATTATGACAATGTATGATAACATGTATTACTAAGGTAACCGATGATCATCTTTATGAACCATCATATAATCATAATACATTAAAATTGTACAAATGTACATGGAGCAAGCATAACGATTTAATAACTAATAGTGTCTAAAGACTTCAAAACACCCATACTGTATACTTGTGTTCCAAACATAAGTGGGTAAAGTCTTTTAGTTAAAGGATCGACTTATAGTTCCTCATTCTTTAAATGCTCCAAACTTTAACGTCACCTTTTCGTATAAACTACTTCATGATCAAAACTTTGACCTCAAAATGCTAAGACCCTGTGATATTCAATGTTGTTGTTAAACAACACAAAAGATTGATTATCAAGTTGCAACTGAATGGGTTTAGCCACTGAATCAACCACAGACAACTCATAAATCAAATTTCTGAGCTAAACCATCTGTGAAGCAGCCTATAACATGCACTATGCATGCGTGGTTGAGGAAGTTACCTGTGTCTATTTGACACTCTTCCACGACATTGTACCATCTGTAACCTTAAATCGTAATTTTAAGTGAACTTTCAATCATCCGTACACATAGCTTAATCTTGAATCTGAATTCCCTACGAGGTTTAATCTGTTGACCTTTCTATATGCCAACATATAATCCGTGATTCCCTTTAATTATCTTAACACTCATTTGAATAGATTTCAATGGTCTACATCTGGGTTAACCAGATACTGACCAAACAGTCAAATAGTAAATGCAATGTCTTGCCTAGTATATAGCCGAGCATACATTAGGCTATTAACCGTACTAGAACACAAAACATTCCTCATAACCTCTATCTTTACTTTATTCTTTGGTCACTGTGACAAAGATTATCTCTTACTATGAGAGATAAGTGTTACGACAGGTTTACTATTAACTGTATTAAACCTTTGTAACATTTAATTAATGTATGCATTCTGTGAGAGGTATCATAAGCATTGAGATCTGTCCCGATGAATCCAAATACCTAAGACAAAAGATGCTACATCAAGGGCCTTTTATGTCAAATTTCTTGACTAAACATTATTTCACCTTATACAACATGGTTAAGTAATTTGACGTGAGCAATATATCATCCTTATGCAGTAATAGGAAGATAATTTTACCCCCTGATTTAGTGCAAGCACCTTTTAACTTTATTTTCCATGAAGTTGAAAGAGGTCATAACCTCATCAATTGTAAGGTTTCACTTTCGGGAGGTTTGAGGTAACTCATATGTTGATTTGCATAACGTGCAAACCATGTCAGTTCCATTAGGATCCTGAAATCCTTCAGCTTATACCATATAGACCCCTTTATAAAGGTCTTTATTCAGGAAAGCGGTTTTGACAACCATTTGATGTAACTCTTCTTCATCATGAACTGCCATTGCCTTAATCACTCAAAATGTATCCTACGAGGACGAGAAAAAAGTAACATTAAAGTTAACATTTCTCTTTGAGTGAACCATTAAGCAATTGAGCTAGTCCATAAACCGATAAAATTTATCTTGAAATCCTTTAGGTCTTAAACTTTATACTGACAGTTTTGCAGTTTTGTTATAAAATCAACTAGCTCCCTAACCTTACTATACTTCATGACTTGTATCTCATCATTCATTGCAACCCACCACAATTTCGTTGCGAGTACAGAAACAACTTCTGTAAAAGTAACTGGATCCTTAATATGTCTAATATTATAGTCCTATTCACCTAATAGACTATGATATCAGATGGGATAATAGGTCATCTTACTCTGATGGATCTTTATAACTGCATTAGATCTTGTACTCTCAGGAACCACTGTGTGTATAGGTATGGGTTCCTGTTCCTGTACAGGCACAGTACAAACACTTAAATCTACCAGATCTAACTGTATGAGTCGCGGATACATAACAACTGTAGTATCCATCCTGTCATCATCCTAAGGGTCAAAAGGCCCACCATCCTCATAAACATCGTATTCCAAAAACTTAACTGTTTGTGATTCTACTATTCTGTTCCCTCCTTCTCTACAGTAAACTCTGTAGCATTTAGAGTGGTCAGGATATCTCTCTAAATAGTAATGACCATTATGAGCATGCAATTTCTTTTTATAAGGATTATACCACCTCGGTAGGGCAGCCCCACACACGAATGTGTGTAAGACTGGGTATTAACACTTTTAAATAGTCAGGTAGATTAGTCTTGCTCTGCATTGACTTTTACAAGTCCTTTAGGGTGCAATTATGCCTTTCGGCAGCACACTATTTTGCTCAAGACTGCATAATATAGTGAATCAAGTCCCTGTGTAACATCCCGTTTCCAGATAACGGGTTAAAATATAAAAACGGGTACACGAGAGATTAATCGAGAAATTAGAAAAACACATGTCATGCTCATGCATTAGTGAACAGTGATTTTTGCGCATGAAAAATATCTGTACATGCATTCATGACACTTTCCCGGTATAATTGTGAATGAATGGGAATTTTGAAAAAA
>JANQBM010002519.1:0-13159 GCA_025594535.1 Erythroxylum domingense | reverse complement strand
ATTTGATTATATTGCAACTGAGAGAGATAGACCTCATCTTAGGCATGGACTGGCTCACTGCTCATAGGGCAGTGATGGATTGTTATACTAAGGAGGTAGTGCTTAAACCCACTAATCAGCCGAGAATGGTGTTTCAAGGAGTTAGTCAGGCAGTGCTAGTCTAACTAATTTCATTTTTGAGTACTTTGAGATTGATCTGAAGTGGATGTAAGGCTTATCTGGCCCACGTGGTGGATACTAGGCATGAACAAACCATTCAGGACATTCTAGTTATTAGGAAATTTTTGGATGTATTTTCGACTGACCTACTGGGATTACCCCCAGATAGGGAGACGGAGTTCACTATTGATATTGTCCCAGGTGCTGCTCCTATATCAATTCCTCTATATAGGATGGCGCCTGTTGAGCTGAAAGAACTGAAAACCCAGTTGCAGGAATTGCTAGATAAGGGTTTCATCAGGCCTAGTGTGTCACCTTGGGGAGCTCCGGTATTGTTTGTAAAGAAGGATGGCACCCTAAGATTATGTATTAATTACCAACAGTTGAATCAGATAACAGTTAAAAATAAATATCAATTGCCGAGGATTGATGATTTGTTTGATCAGTTACAGGGAGCTCAGGTGTTCACAAAGTTAGACTTGAGATCGGGATATTACCAGCTGAAGATAGCTGAGATGGATGTTCCCAAGAGTGCATTTAGGACCAGATATGGGCACTTCGAGTTTTTGGTAATGTCATTTGGATTGACTAATGGTCCGGCAACTTTTATGGCATTGATGAATAAGGTATTTCAACCTTATTTAGATCAATTTGTAATTGTCTTTATTGATGACATTTTAGTGTACTCGAAGTGTAAAGAAGATCATGTGGCACATCTGAAAATGGTTCTTTAGACAATGAGGGAAAAACAGTTATATGCCAAGTTCAGCAAGTACGAATTTTGGCTTGATCAAGTAGTATTTCTAGGTCACATCGTGTCTGGACAGGGCATTCAGGTGGACCAAAAGAAAATAGAAGCTGTAATGAAATGGGAGGCTCCGAAGAATATGTCTGAGATCTGGAGTTTCTTTGGATTAGCTGGGTATTACATAAGGTTTGTCGAGGGGTTTTCACTTATTTCGACCCCTTTGACAAAACTTCTGAGAAAGAATGTGACTTTCAGATGGAGTGATGATTTTCAGCGAAGTTTTGAGGAGCTAAAGCATCGGTTAACTTCAGCACCTGTGTTAGCTATCTCGTCAGGTTCTGAAGGTTATGTTGTGTACAGTGATGCGTCGCATAAGGGTTTAGGATGTGTACTAATGCAGTATGGTAAAGTCATAACTTATGCATCAAGACAATTGAGGTCCCATGAATTTAATTATCCAGTTCATGATCTGGAACTTGCTGCAGTAATATTTGCCTTGAAAATTTGGAGACACTACCTGTATGGAGAAACTTTTCAAGTGTACGCTGACCATAAAAGTTTGAAATATCTGTTAGGCAAGAAGGAGTTAAATATGAGACAGAGGAGGTGGATAGAATTCTTAAAAGACTATGATTGTACAATTGAGTAACATCCTGGTAAAGCTAATATTGTAGCTGATGCATTGAGTAGGAAATCATATAGTAGTGTGGCACAAGTACAGTTATCGAGGTTACCTAGCCTAGTGCAGTTGAGAGCACTGAATGTTGATTTGAATTTAGAGCAGAATGATACATTGATAGTCACTTTGAAGTTGAGACCTATTTTGGTTGAACGAATCAAAGAGGCTCAGAGTAGAGATCCAGATTTAGTGAAGTTAATTGAGAAGTTGAAAGTGAATCCAGATTCTGAGTTTGAAGTGAGAGATGATATTTTGAGGTTAAAGCAAAGACTATGTGTGCCTAACGTTGATAATTTGAGGAAAGAGATTTTAGAGGAAGCACATTTAGCAGCTTATGCTATGCATCCTGGTACTACCAAGATGTATAACACGCTGAAACAGCATTACTGGTGGCCTGACATGAAAAAGCAAGTAGTGGAATTTGTTTCTAAGTGTATAACTTGCCAACAGTTTAAGGCTGAGCATCAGGCTCCAGCTGGGAAATTACATTTGTTACCTATTCTAGAGTGTAAATGGGAACGAATCACGATGGATTTCATTACGGGTTTGTCGAGGACTCTGAGACAGCATGATGTCATTTAGGTCATTGTGGATAGTCGAGTTAATGGGGTGCGATATCACATACAAGATTGAGATAGTCGAGTTAGAAGTCAAAGTAGTAGGATTGTCGTTGAAGGATGTCATGACGATAAAATAATTGACTTCTACGGTGTCATATCTAAAATTTTAGAGTTGCACTACATCAAGGATAAGAAGATTGTTCTACTTAAATGCAAATGGTTTGATCTAACTGACATTAGAGTGAACAGGCATGTTACTAGCATACATGTTAGGAAGACATGGTATGATGATGATCCTTTTGTCCTTGCAACTCAAGCCAAACAAGTTTTCTACATCAACGATACTGTATTAGATCGCAATTAGAAGGTTGTTCAAAAGTTTCAACAAAGGAATATCTTTAATTTTTGTGAAAGGGATATTGGTGAATTAGATGATGATGAAGTCTATCAAGATAGTAGATTGGAGATCAATAACAAAGGCATTCCAGTAGAAGATGTAGATATATCTTCATTCCATATGAGAGATGTTGAGCTAAATATATTTCAACTGGATCAAATCCAACCTCATCTTATCTTACAAACAGATGAATACTATACTCAGGATAGCTTCAATGATAATGACGATACTTTGTTGGAATATATTAGTGATGAAGAATCAAACGAACATCTACTTAATGATGATAATTTTCTTCATCTTGATGATGATGATTGAATGTAAGTTTCATTGTTTGTATTGTTTCAAATATTAATAACATAATTATAGTTCTTATGTTGTTGATGTTGTAGTTATGTTTATTTACGATGACTACAAGTATATTTTTAATGTTTCAGTTAAGTTTTTGTGGTAGTTGATGATTTTCTGTATTTGTTGTCTATTTTATGATATTATTGATGTTGTTGATTTTTACACAGGTTAATTACAGTGGCACCTGGTCGTGACAAAGGAAAGAGCATGGTTACGGGCGATAAAGGTTCTCTAATAGAACAACCAGTAATTGCATCATTGCATGAGGAAAGTCAGCAACAACAACCTTTACTAACATCGTCTGGTAGTTATGAGGGATCTTCAGGTTTGTTATTGATAACTAATCATATATACATTTATGCTCTCATTACATGTCTATTGTGTTTTAATCATTATGTTGTTCTTTTAGGTTTCAATACCGGCCTCAGAAAACGAGATAGAGGAAAGACAAAAGACGTTGAGTTGCAACGGATGAATGTTGCAATGAATTCCAAGTTGTCTGTGACTATTGACCTGACATAATGGCACCCAGTTGATAAGATCCAAGCAGCAAAATTGGCTAATGAGTTAGGCGTTGTTTTTCGGAATGATTTGCCTTGCCTTCAGCATGTCAGGCAATTAAAGGAAGACAACTTGCTGCAAAATGCTTTGGATAAAGTTTCGGTATTATTTCAATTCATTTTATTATAAGTATTGCAATTTTACTTTACTAAATTAATAACTTATCTAATACGTGTTTTTAAGATGAAGTTCAATATTGTAGATATCGAGCAACTTGAGGTTTCAAGCAGTGTTGGTTCATTGCTGAAATAAAGGGTGAAGGATCACCGCCATCGACTGTATAAATATTATCAGTCTTTTCCTTCCAATGAAGAGGTTAGGAGACATGTGCCAGAAAGGGAGACTGAAGAAAATTAGAATAAATTGTGTGATTATTGGGTTTCACTGCAATTTAAGGTTTGTTTTCTTCTCTTCATATTTTCCTTCCATTAATTGTATTTATACATTTTATGACTAATTATCTTAATTTAGGAAAAGTGTCAGAAAGCTAAGGCCAACAGAGCAAAAATGACGACTTCGCATAACACTGACTCTAGATCATTTGTCTTTATCCGACAAAAATTAGTAAGTATAAGGTGTTCAATTTATTATTCTATTTTTTAATACAATAAATTCTAATTGGTTAAATTTATTTTAATTATTGTAGAGTCAAACACAACTCCAAGGGCAACAGTGTGATCGAATCACACTGTACAAGTACACATACTACAAAAAAGGATAAGGTTGGATGTCTGAAGAGACATAAAGTAATTATATAAGTACAAATATATTTATGTTACAATTTATTTTCTATATAAAATTAACTAATAATTTTAAAGTTAACTCCATTTTCTACTTTACATTGTAGAACAAGATGTAGGAGTTGTTGCAGACGACATTGGCTGAGGGAAATCAGTCCAATATCGACGACTTTTGCAACAATGTTCTTAGTACACAATCGGGTTATATTAAAGGCCTTGGGTATGGACCTAAGCCTGTTGGAGCCTCTTCCTCATAACCATCATTGTTGACAGCGCTTTAAGAGGAGAACCAAGTACTGAAGAGAAAATTATAATGTATAGAAGACAAGTTAAATCGGGGATTAAAAGAAATTAGCAACCTTAAAAAATTGGTTAAACAAATGTTAAGTTCTTCATATGTTAGTACTAGTGACTCATATTCAGACTCTTAGTTTGTAAATGATGTAAATATTGTTTTATATATAATGCATTCCATTTTATATGTTTATTCAATTTCAATTTATGATTATTTACAAAATATAAAAAATGTCTTCAAATTTGTAATAAATTAAAATAAATTTGTTTTTGAAAATTACAATAATTATAAATTTCAAAATTAAAATTTATTACTAAATAATACAAGCTATCAAAAATAATTTGTCAAAAAAAGTCTTAAAATTTGTAATAAATTTAAATAAATTCGTGTATAAAAATTATAAAAATTATTAAATTAAAAATTACATTTCGCCACTAAATACTAATAGCTACCAAATGAAATTCATCACAAAAATTAATTCACTACGTATAAAAAACGTTAGTAAAAAGTTTTGCCACAAGCAACATTTTGTAGCTAAATCTTTTTTGCTACAAAAAACAAATCGTCACAAAACCATATTAGCGACCAAAATGGCCGCCAAATTATATATATATATATATATATACACATACACACATACACACACATATAGCCAACAAAGTCTTTCCTATATATATATAAACAAATGAATATAAAACTTTTTCCAATATATATAGACATATGGCAATTAAACTTTTTTCCTATGTAAATATACACGTGGTTACTAAAATTTTTTCATATATATAAATGACCACCAAAATTTTTCCTCTATATACAGACATAAACATGGGCTCGAAACTTTTTTTCTTATATATATACATATATTTACATGTTCAAATTTTTCTTTTGCATATATACAAACATGGCTACCATACTTATATATACACACATATGCTATAAAACTTTTTTCCTTTATAAATATATACACATGATCATCAATTTTTTTCAAAATATTTACATATATGTGGCTACCAAATTTGTTTCCTATATATACACATACACACACACACACACATATTGTGGTTAAAAAATATTTTTCCCATATATGGATACATACATGGTTAACAAGCTTTTTTTTCTATATATACACATACATGAGAATTGCTACGAAACTCTCTAGTCAATTCACACTCTAATCATGACTATATAGTTCTAGGAGCAATAAAAAATGAGAAAATGTTTGTTTCACTTGTTTTATTCTTTCTCTCATTTTGATTGAAAACTTAAAACAAGCAAGAAACAAACTAACATAGAAACGCATATGCAAATAAAAAGTAATATGGAAACTTAAAGAAAAGAAATTTACTTTCCTTAGGCTGCCTCTCAAGAAACGCCTTGGTTTAGGGTCATTGGCTCGACTCTATGACTCTATGTTTCATCCACATGAGGTTTTTCCAGATAGGGCCTTAGTTGATAATCATTCACCTCTAGCATCTTCCTATCTTCAGATTCTTCATCTCTACTAAGTCCTCGTTCTCTTGAAATAATTCGAATGATTCTTCACCTTTTTCTTCATCTTTTAATTCTTCCAACTTGTTAGGTAAAAGTGAAGGGTTAGTCTCAAAAATAATTACGGACTCAGTATTTACCTTCGAGCCAAATGATGTATCATATTCTACTTCAAGCTCCTCCTCAACTTCTTCGACACAAGTAATTTCTTGACTATTGCTCTCAAAATTCTCAAGCTCCTCATCACTCTATACGGTTTCCGCACTAACGTCCATTGGTAATATCGCGGGTTGATATGATTGCTCCTCTTCCATTTGTGATTCTAGGTAGTCGATCATCGCTGCCATCTCGCCCATTTGGCTTACCATGTAGTGGAGTCTAGACATTTTATTCTGCCAGAGTTGTTGTATACCCTATTGAAGTTGCTCCTGTATATCCTATTGGAACTGCTAGAATTGTTGTTGTACATCCTGCTATAATTGTAAAGTATTACTATAACAAAAATGACATTTGGCTACGAAAAAATTTGCCACTAAAAGTTCCAAAATCGTGGCTAATAGTAATTAGCGATGATTTATATTCGTCGCAAAAAAGTCACCAAATCCCCGTAGCTGAAAACTATAGGCAACGTTTTTCACTAATCGTTGCTAATAGTTTTTGCCTACGCTTTATTTTCATAGCTAAAAATTATTAGTGACATTTTAGGAAATCGTGGCCAATACATTTTTGCTACGTTTATTTTTTATAGCTAAAAAGTTTAACTATGTTTTCAGAAATGTAGCTAATTATTTTTAGCTACGTTTTCAGAAACGTAGCAAAAGTTTTTAGCTACGTTTTTTAAAACATAGCTAAATGTTTTTAGCTAAATTTTGTAAAATGTAGTCAAATTTTTAGCATACATTTTAATGAAATGTTATACCATGTTAATTATAATTATTTATGCCATTTTTAATCCATCTTATTGTATATAATATTTAGATTAATTTTAAATTATTATATAAAAATATAATGCAAAATTAATTAATAATTTGAAGAATTATATAAAAAATAATATATCATTAAATTATACCAACAAAAAAATATTCTTGATATACAAGATTTTAATTACAACTTTAATAATTCTTATAGACAAAATAATAAATACAGAGACCATTTTACAAATTATAAATGTTAAGATTACAAAAAATTACAAATGACAGCGTTGTACCATCGTTTTATTTTTACAAGTTTACAAACGTGTTGTAGCATCGCTTTTTCTTTTACAAGTTTTAGTGTTAAGCATGTCTTGCACTAGATTTCTTGTAGATATTGGTAAAAGCTACAAGTTGAATCAATTCCTGGTTGCCAAAGCTGCAGCAATCCCACCAGCAACCAATCCACCAGCAGTAGCAGCAATTCCTATGCCAATTACACCATCCATATAGAAGATAAAATTGGCGGTCAAACCTTAGTAACCCTACAAAATTTGGTTCAGATTAACAACATGAGGACCTATTATCTGTTGCGAAAGTCTTCCCTATTATCCATTCATACCTTTTTTAATCTGGTCTTCAATTGCTTTCTCAAGGGACTGTGCCTGTCTCCATTCAGGTTTAATTTACAAAGACCGTGGCATCACAATGATATGATCAGACATAGTAAAAAAGAAATGACATAATGTCTAACCCCCTTACAAAATTATCTTCTACAAAATGCATTGAACAGAAGAAATGTCTAAAACAATGAAATAGCGCATACGTAACATGAAATTAGTGTGTATTTTTGTCAAACTCAATAGCAGATGGTTATACAACAGAAAAAGAAATGACTACCAAAAATGTTTCTCAAAGCTGGAGCCTAAAAGACGTCGAACACTATACGTTCAAGCATTCTTCAACAACCTCCCTGCTCCTAGAATAGTCCCCACTTCTATAATAGCCAACAACTAGAAGATAAAGTTTCTCCCGCAATTTTAATAGGCTGGTAACATTGCGCAATGAAGCTACAATTATTAAAAAAAGTTAAAAACATTTAGGAGAGGTGCAATGACAACAGCTTGTAAACAGACGAGTAAGATAGAGCACCATCTAGCAGTAAACCACAAAACATTAAAACATGTAATGTTCAATTACATAGACCCCATCCATATTAAACAACCAAAAGAAGACCTATAGAAAGAAATACGGAGAAAGAAAAGTTTTGCATCTTTTTCCTTACATTCAAGCACAGCTATGCCTCGCCGTACATCTTCTGGTTGTCTAGAATGGACAAGAGATCATGATAGACGCATGAGATAATCACTTGCTGCGCAATAACTAAGCAACAATTAGAAGCGACCATTAATATCCAAAGAGCAGTTACTTCTAAATCCAGCTTAAAACACATTGGCCAAAAGGAGCTATTAGAACTCAAGAAAAAAAAAAAGAAGAAAGGAAGTGAAGAAAGAAATGGAAAGAAAAGCAATACTTACTTGCCAACGAGGATTTTGCCAACATCGTTTCTAACAACAATTTTAATAATAGCCTACAATTTTAACTCTAAAAACTATTATGAGAGGCAAATGAACCCCAATAACTAAGCATAAGCATGACAACATAAATTTAACAATCTAGGTTGAATTAGTGACTAAAAAATGGCCTCTGCCTCCTCTTAATTGAAGTGATGACCATCCCCTCCTAAAACCAACAATCCATTCTTGTAATCCTCAGGAGGCAATGAATTAAATAATAAAGTAGGTTAACTAGAAACAAATGCATAAATTAGAAATCACAACACAAAAATAATCTCTAACAAAACTTTCATCGAACACTTAATAGGCAGTACTCAAACAACCTTCCTAATCCATATTAAGCTTCAATCAACCCATTATGTACACACTACCCACCTCACCATCTTCATTATTATGACAACACACATTTGCCATCGAGAAAAGCACAACACACACGAATTGAACACAAAACCGAACAGAAAACAACACCCAAATATAACATCACCATTAGAAGAAAAACTAGAGTGCAAAGGATGGAATACATACCTCAATTGACGACAACAAAGATGGCAAGCGGTGGAAGAAGACGATGACTATGGGGACCACAAGGAGAGAACAGAAAACGCAGGGGAAGATGATAGTAAAAGAAAAAGAATGAAGATGGAGTTTTTGTTTAAAACAAAACGTGGACGTCACGCATTTTTGATTAATTTACGCAGTTTTTTCGAGATGAAATCGTAAAATCGTCACCAAATTTTCCACATTTGGCACCATTTGAAAATCGTCGCCAAAAAAAGCTAAAAGTTAGTTGTTCTGGAGTATGTTATATGTAGTATTTTACTGAACATACATTTGTATTTTGGCCATAACTTGATATGTGAATATCAAAATTAGATGAATTTTGATCTAAAGTAAACTAGAGACACATGTCTACATTTTTTATGAGGGAATTAAATTTGAATTCTATCCTTTGGAGTCTTGAAATTTGGCTTAAAATTAAGAATTGTGTTTTGTCGAGATATGAGAATAGTATGTGGTATTTTGATTATAATTTACACGATACTTAACCAAAAATGTATGAATTTGATGTCATTAGAAACGTAAGACATAGAGAAATATTTGATTAGAAGAAAATGTTAACTAAAAACTTCTTTTTCTAGGTTAAAAATGGCAAGAAAGAAGGAAGAAAAATACTACAGGGCACGATCGTGACCCTTATTGGTTTTGGAGGAGAAGCACGATTGTGCAGACTTTTAATGAAAGTCACAAAAGTCACGATCGTGCTATATCAAAGGGTGTTTGTTTGGATTTTTTCAACCTAATTCAAGTAAGGATGTTACCATATGAGGTATGGTTGGGCTCGGGTCTTGGTTCTTATTATGTAGTGACAAACCACCAAAATTGGGGGACTTTTAAAATAAAAATAAAAAATAAAATAAAATAATCATAAAAAGAATTCATGGTGGGAGTAAAAAAAATAAACAAACAATTAAAATCAAAGGAGCCAAAAGAAGTGTTAAATGCAGCACGGGCGTGCATTCGATTATCATGCACGATCTTGTATTTACGAATGCACGATCGTATTTTTAGCAATGATTTAAAAAATGTAGCAAAAAAAATGTAGCCAATTGTCTTCCTTGTTGTAGTTTTTAGCAATGATTTTTAAAATCATAGCCAAAAGATTAACTTTTAGTGACTATTTTCTAAAATCGTAGCTAAATGTCAATATTTTGTGACTATTTTGAAAATCATCGTGAAAAGCAAACCTTTTAGGGACTATTTTCCAAAACATCGTTAAAAGTTATCCTTTTGGCGACGATTTTCAAAATCGTCACCAAATATTGATCTTTAGCTACGATTTTAAAATCATAGAAAAAAAAACTTAGTCTTTTCCCTACTTTGTTGTAGTGTATTAGTAATCATAACATTAATCAATTCCTTCAGAGGTGTACCTAAATCATGATAAAAAACTTCTGGTCAATACAGAAATTGATGGACTGTTATAGAAGTAACTCTGATGGTTATCCCATCCATAACCAAAGTTAGGTTGATAAGTCCAACCTTAGTTATAAGATTGAGAGTAAGAGTTAAAGAAAAAATTAGTGCCAAAATTGATAACGCGTTGTAACGCCATTCAAAATAAAAACTATACTACTACTATAGTAATGGCCTGATTTTAGATCAATTCCATAAAGAATGTGTGTAAAGTTGTTGAAATCACATTAATCGGTATTTAAGTTTAGGGGGTTTTGGTTTTAGAAATAAGAAAATAAAATAAAAGTAGACTAATAAAAACAGATGAAAGAAAACATGCAAAATATGATAAAATTGGGGAATTCAGTAGGGACCTGATTCTTTGGTTCAATCTCGGCCTATACTTAATCAAACATATTTCATTGATTTGTTATTCTTAAACTTCTCCTAGCAACTATTAATTATGGGTAAATAATTAATCTGAATTTTCCTTTAGGTAGTATTTAATCAAGATACGATTGTTAATTAAACCTAACTACCAAATAACCTAAAATACAATCTTTAGATTCAATTAGGCAGTAGCATTATGAATTAAGAAAGCTGATTAATTAAGGCAATAATTATATACGATGCGTCATTTAACCTAAGTTAGTCGCTACACGTGAAATTTAAATATAACAATTCTGGATTATATCGAAATTCTAGCAATGGATTTGCAAATAAACAATTTAATGAATGCATTAAAATCATCTTTTCACAATACCCAATAGGTTCATGCATAAATACCGAACAATAATGAGAATAAGATTATCCATATACAAAACCCAAATTAATTAACATAATATAACATAATCAATTTCTAATGAAAGAAAGAAATAACAAAAATAGTGAAATACATTTAACTCGGGTCATCGACGTCGATTTCACCTCCAAATCAGCTTCGGGATGTCTAGCCCTTCATGGATCTTTCCTAAAAAAATGCTTTAACCCCCACGTTGAATAACCCAGCTGAAACCCCTTCTCAGCTTTTGCTACTACGCCTTCTCTCTTCTACACTACTATTCTCTATTTAGTGATTTAATTTCTGGTCCATCTACAGTGTTCACGCCCTCTTTTAAAATCAACGCATCTATTAAACATCTGCGTTTCAATGCTTTCCATCTGCTATGCTGCTGTTTCATGTTGCTCCTTCCCAGATGCTTTCCTTCTGCGTTTTGATCCATTTTTTTGGTGCTGCACCTTTGCATGAAACATGCAGCACCATGAACCACTTTGATTCATCTTCTTTGTGTTTTCATTTTTCTTGTCTTCTTATTTTTTAATTTTCTTCTTCTTGTTCTATAAAGACAAGTGAAAATTAATCTTCAAAAAATAACCCAAATATCATGCTTTTGACTCGTTTTAACTTCTTTGCTTCCAAAGTGTGCCTAATCATATACGAATCAAAGTGAATATTTTAAGCAATTTATTGTCCTTAATCGCTAAGTGTTATGAAATAATTAACTAATCAATTAAGTACCTATCATCAACCAAACTCACGTTACTTGGTTAAGTGTTCCTGATTCTCCTCTCTTTCTAAGCATGATTACTTTATATCCCTTTTCCCTACCAATGAACTTGAATTTTTTATACAAGTGGAAAGTATTAGTTCTTTTAAAAAATGCAACAAACAATCATAGGCTATGTTCACAATTCCTAACAGATATTTTAGCTATAATTTTTCAATCAAAGGTTAGGAATAGAATGTTGACTTTAAACGAAGATGAAAATAGAAAGAGCAATTTTAAAACATTGCTCATAATGAAATTAGATATTTTTAAGTCATATCCTTATAAGTCATTTTACACATAAACAAGTAATATTAATTAGCTAATTTTACCAAACATCTTTAATAAACAACTGATGTTATCAACTAGTCAAATCAACTGATGTTCACAATTCGTTGTTAACTAACTATTGATATAATCAACTAATGGCTAATTGCCAAACAAGACCTTAACTAAATTACAACTAACACAACAATACACTCCTAATAGGCAGAGATAATCGGGATTGATTTAGGATATGTAACATACCCCGCTCCTTTAAAAACTTCTTATCTTCAACGAGTAGGAAATTACTGACTGAAAGAGACCTGATGTACCCAGCTAGCTTCAGATTCAGATTCACCCTGCTAAGAGGTTATCTCACATTTCCCATCTTAACATACTCATGCAAATTAGTAAATGTAACCTCTGAATCCCAACATATTGTTTTAGTATAGAGATATGGAAGACGGGATATACCTTACTAGAAGAATGTAATTTCAACCTATAAGCAACCTTCTCAATTCAATCAAACACTCAAAATGGTCCATAAAATTGGCCTTAAGTTTTTATTACCTGTGATTTCTATTTAACAATTAATGATATGGTTGTAGGTTAGCAAACACCAAATCTCCTATCTCAAACTCCTTTTTTCGATGTCTTTTATCATAATCTTGCTTCATTTGATTCTAAGCCTGTAAAAGTCTTTGATGCAGCTCCGTAAGAATCCTATCCCTTTCTATGAGAACATCCTCCACCATTTGCACTTTTTCCGTACTGAGTATATAAGATTGAAGTGAAGACGGTAGCCTGCAATAAACTACTTCAAATAGCATACACTAAAGGGAGGAATGCCAGCTCGTGTCATAACAGTATTCAGACCAACTACCCATTTTTTCCAATTATTAGGATTTGAACTGGTGAAACATCGAAAGTAC
>JANQBM010002456.1:0-13166 GCA_025594535.1 Erythroxylum domingense | reverse complement strand
CTTGAGCTTTGAAGCTTGTTGCCTTGTAATTGGTCCACTAAACATAGAAAGCTTGTCTTGTTGAGTAGTGTTGTGGCATTGAAATGATTTTGCTACTCTTTGAGTGTTCAATTGAAAGAAGAAGAGGTACAAAGATACAATATTTTTCATACTAGATGTCGAATCAATGACAAGGTATATAATTTGATGACTAATAGCTGTTGGTGTACAAATGTTGCTAGTCTTGAATTGGTTCATAAATTGAGTTTACCTACTTTTAAACATCCTAGACCTCATAAATTCCAATGGTTGAATGAATATGAAGAAGCTAAGTACATATGTAACTTTTAGTTTCTTTCCATGTTGAGCATTATAACGTGTTATTGTGTGATAGTACCTATACATTCTAGGCACATCTTGTTGGGTTGTCCATGGCAATATGATAGACGAGTAGTTCATGATGGGATTACAAATCATTATCATTTGCATTGAATGAAAAATATATTGCTCTTGTACACCTTACTCCTAAACAAGTATACGAAATTCAAGTAAGATTAAAGATGATTTTAAAAAAAGAGCAAGAGAGTAAAATAAAAGTGAGGCATATAATTCAAAAGGAAAAAAGAGGGGCTAAAATCAAAAGAGTGGACAAAAGAGAGAAAAATAAAGACTGTGCAAAATGAAAAGACAAGGAGAAAAGTGAGC
Source organism: Erythroxylum domingense (assembly GCA_025594535.1). Taxonomy (NCBI): domain Eukaryota; kingdom Viridiplantae; phylum Streptophyta; class Magnoliopsida; order Malpighiales; family Erythroxylaceae; genus Erythroxylum; species Erythroxylum domingense. The sequence goes on along the minus strand of JANQBM010002456.1, from coordinate 12,482 downwards.
TTCTATGCAAAATAGAGTGATATCAAGAGAGCTTGTTTTTCAAGGCAACCTATGCTTGTACTTATGTACAAGGAAATCTGTTTTAATGTTAACAATAAAAAATCTTCTTTGCTATTTTTTCTTTTTTTATTGTAGAATTTTGATGATTTATCTACTAAAGAAACACCTAATGGTTTACCATCAATTAGGAGACATCAATTTAACTTCATTCTCAATGCTAGTATTCCAAATAGAAGAGCCAATAGAGCAATTCTGAGGAGAAAAAGGAGGTACAAAGGCAAGTTGAGGAATTAAAAGAAAATGGACACATGCAAGAAATCATGAGTCCATATGCAGTTCCAGTCTTGCCAGTGCTTAAGATCGATTGGACACGACACATGTGTTTTTATTGTTGTGCTATAAACAAAATTACTATAAAGTAGAAACATCCCATTCATAAATTGTGTGATATGCTTGATGAATTGCTTGTGTATTTTCCAAATTTGATTTTAAAAAATGGATGTTACCAAATTCGTATGAAAGAAGGTGATGAGTGGAAAACAACCTTTAAAAAAATATGATTTATATGAATGGTTGGTTATGCCTTTTGCTTTAACTAATATGTGTAATACACTTATGAGACTTATAAACCATGTTTTGTGTGCCTTTATTGGAAAATTTGTGGTTAATTATTTTGATGCTATTTTGGCTTATAGCAAAAAACTTGACCATCATGTTAACCGTACAAGGCAGATTTTTAAAGTTTTAAGGAAAGTTAAATTATATGTTAACCTTAAAAGGTATACATTTTGCACCTACAAATTGTTCTTTTTAGGTTATATTGTCAATGCTAACGATATGGAGGTTGATAAGAAGAAAAAGGCAATAAGAGAGTGACTATTCCGTTCCTCATCTATTCTTGGTAATAGGTTGTTTCTTTGTTTGGTTAAAAACATTATACAGAATAGGTAATCCTAAGGTTTATTATTCTTGAATTTGTAGAATATTTAAAGACACCCCTCCCTTATCTTTAGTTATTCTTGGAATGGTAGTGGTGAATAATAAAACTAATAATAGTAATAGAGGTTGATAAGAAGAAAGAGGCAATAAGAGAGTGGCTGAAATCTATTGGGGTGTTTGGCTGAGAGGAATGACTATTTCATTCCTGGTAATAGGTTGTTTCTTTGTTTGGTTGAAAAAATTATACGGAATAGAAAATCTTAAGGTTTAGTTATTCTTGAATTTGCAGAATATCTAAAGACACCCCTCCCTTATCTTTAGTTATTCTTGGAATGGTAGTGGTGAATAATAATAATAATAATAATAATAATAATAATAATAATAATAATAATAATAATAATAATAATAATGTAGTTAGTAGGGACTATAATAGATATTTTGATCTTTTTGTTAGTTATTCTTTTGTCATTTCAAATTTATGTTTTCAAACCAAACATTGGCAAATTCTTAGGAATAAACCAAACTAAGTAATACATATTCCATTCCATCCCTCATCTACTCTATTCCTACGAATAACTATTCTATTTCTTTTCTATTCTAGCAGGTCAACCAAACACCCTATAAGAGTTTTAGTGATATTAGAAGCTTTTATGGCTTAGCTAGTTTTTATAGGAGCTTTGTAAAGGATTTTTGTAGCTTTGCCACAACTTTAACTAAAGTAATCAAAATTGTGTTTGAATGGGGTCGTGGACACAAAAATGCATTTGCTTTGATTAATAAGAAATTAACTAATGCACGTTTACTTGCTCAATTTTTTGCTAAAACTTTTAAAACAAAGTGTGATGGTTTAGGAATAGGTATTGGGGCAGTCTTAATGCAAAAACAGAGACCTATAGCTTCTTTTAGTAAAAATCTAAGTGGGCAGCATTCAATTATCCCACATATGATAAAGAGATGTATGCACTTGCTCAAGCATTGGAGACTTGGTCACATTGGACTAAGGAGTTTGTGATTCATACAAATCATGAAAGCTTGAAGCATTTGAAGCGCAACATAAACTAAACATATAGCATATATGTTGGGTTGAGTTTGTTGAGACATTGCTTTATGTGATCTAATACAAGCAAGCTAAGGAAAACATTTGGCTGATCTGTTGTCAAGGAAGTATGCTCTACTTTCTACTTTAGAAGCAAAAATCATAGGATTTGAATACATTAAGTATATGTATGTTAATGTTCTGATTTTAATAATGTGTTTAATGCATACGAGAAAGTGATTTTTGACAAGTTCTATAGGGGTATGGGTTTTTATTTAAAGAAAACAAATTGTGCATACCTAAAAGTTCATTGTGTGATTTGCTTGTTAGAGTTTGGAATTATCACCTTTACCTATTGATGAGCGTGTAAATTTAGATGGTCAAAGAAGGTAGATTTTGTTAAACAAAATCATGGGAAAGCAAACAAAATTTTAAAAGGGAATAAAGCAACATATTAATCAAGCTAATATAGGTGAAAACGAGTTTTTTTAAGCTAGGTGATTAGGTTTAGTTGCATATGCACAAAGAGAGATTTCCAATTCAAGGAAAACTAAATTGCATCCACAAAGATATAGTGATGATTCGAGGACAAAGCCTTTGAGGAGAAAGGGAACAATGAGAATCCAAAAGGTTGTTAAAAGTACAACACTGAATTATGATCTATTAAGCATTAATGGAGGTCCAATAACAAGGGCAAAAGCTAAGAAGTTTAAAAAAGTTATAAATTGGTTAATTAAAGTTATATGGGCTAAAAGTGCAAGTTGCTTCGTAGAATTGATCCTCAAATTAAGAAATTGTTAACTTAATTCAAAAATTGTAGTAATAAAATGTTTGCTTCAATAATGCAAGGATATTGTAGAATTGCAAGTTTAAAAAACCAATAAGTTTCAGAGGACACTTTCATCTTTCCACTGATTCTAGAATCATTTAGAGCAATGTAGCTTAAGTTATGGATCATAAAATTTGACTATTTGATATAAATGTGAGAAAGCTTTGACTACTTAACTTATTTTTCCTATTTCGAAAGGGTTTCTTGCCAATTTTGAGTTGTATTTGTTTTCCTTATTGTTTTGAATATCTTTTGGACTTATTTTCCTATTTCATAGCTACAAATTGGGAACTAATTTTATTTTAAGATTTCTTTTTATTATAGGCAAGCTGAACATTTTTAGGTCCAAATTATAATTAGATTTAAATTTGGTTTTACTATCTATAAAGGCACATTTTATGTTTACATGGGCAGAATTATCATCAATAATATTTTAGAGAGCATTCTTTTTCTTGTTTCTTCATTGAACTCTTTAAATTTATCAACTTTTTAAATTGTGACATTCATAATTCAAACTTATCACTCAACTTCTCGTCATTAATCCTTGAATGTAATGTCTACAACCTTTCTTATCATTTTGGTTCTTGTTTGATCATATAAAAAATGGGTGTAATTTACTTTCATAAATCTAGTTTCTTAGGCAATCTTAGGGTAAAGTTAACAATTTTGGTTATTAGTTCTTATTACTCTTAGTAATGTTCGCATCAATTACTCTCCTATTTTGATGGCACTACTGATTGTTTATATAACTTGGTAATGCTTCTTTTGGAAGTTTAGTCTATAATTGTTACATTCCTAAATCCCTGTTTCTAAGATACTATAAAAAAAGAGTCAAAATCATTAATATAATAAAAAACATTTTCCTTTTGCTTGGATTGTTAAGTCCTCTTTTATTTAATGCTAAGATACTCATTTGGTGGGGGTAATAAAGGCCTTCCTGTTCCTCTCAAACTCCTTTTATTGATCCTATGAAAGTTTCCCTATACTCAGTCTTCATTTATTTTAGGGAAGGCTTCATTAGTTTTAAGTTCTGGAGATATAGGTGTGTCCTGAATAAGAATCAAATTAATTGTCAATGGATCCTCATTTCTCTTTGGTGATCATAGTGCCCCTCATTTATTGCGGTATTTAACTTAGTAAGTTAAGCACTAAAAGTGATTTGGTCCTTGAGTTTAGCAACATAAAAGATTTTTGGAAGCTAAGTCCTGATCAACTTGATTGGTCTGCTAGAGTTAAGTGATCAATTCTTCTGTAAGAAGGTATTGTCATCTCCTTAAGCTCCTAATCACATTTCTTATCCTTCTGTTTTAGATCATTGTATTCCCAGTTTTGATATCCAAGCATATGTGACTAATAGTTCACCTTCAAATCATCTATTTTCCTCATCCAATCTCGCTAATGGAATTTTTTCAGAAAGCTTCTTATCATGCTCAACTAGAATATATGTTCATGTAAAGTTGACCATTTTCATATGAGCAGTTGATTCGTCTAAGCATAATGGCTTGTAGTTAGCTAGCTAAATGGCTTAGACCTTTGGTGATCTGTACTAAAGGAGAACATTTTGTATGTTTACATAAGTTGTCTTATATTGTGGAGCTTGATGACAGTTTTCCAAGCCTGAAGGAAGATAGGCATGAAGATAAAGTACCAAGGGCAACATTTTAGGATTTTTAAAGCTTATAAAGGGAAGCAAATTGAAGATGAACATATCCTGTTTAATCCAGTAATACCTAAACCAATCTAAATATTTTCTAGTTGTGATTACCTCAAGCTAAGAATGCAAGAACTAAAGTCCTTTTGTCTAACAAGTAACCAAGAGGGGATTTATTCCCATTTAACAATGCTTTTCCTTCAGTATCTCACTATCATGGGTAACATTAGTTTTACCATTAAAGGAAGTAGAATGGCAATAATAGAGTTTCAAGGTCTGTGAAGAGTCCCCTAAAATTGTTTGTAGATTTTTCTAGTCTTTTGGGGAAGGGACTAGAGTTCTATTGAGCTAGAGGAGCCTCCTGAACTAAGTTAGAAGTATTGGAAAGGGGGTTAAGTGGAATGGAACTAAAACCTAAAGCTGGAAACTTAATAGAGAAAAGTTAGACATAAGTTTCAACATTTCTAAGAAAGGAAAAGAAGGGATATGAGGTTTTAGAAGCTAAGTGAGGGGAAGGGAATTTAAGGTGAGAATCCAAAAGGAGCAAAAAAGAAGGAGTAGGGAAGGTCTGGGCTAGGCAAGGTAGGAAGGAGAATAAGTGGAACAAAATTAGAGGTGGAACTCAAATTAACCCAAGGGTCGTTTAATCTCGAAAGGTAAAAATCTAAAAAAAGGATAGAGGTGCTTGTGAGAAATTTTCGATTTGAATTTTGCTGCCCAAAATCTGCTTTATTCATTACAATATATTTATAAAGATCTTGAGTTTCTTTGTTTTGGAATAGGAAAAGAATACTAAAATCCTTCTAAATATTAGCTAAAAAAATTTGCTTGACTAGGAAACAAAGAAAATAAATATGCTAAATTTAACTAAGAAGCAAAGAAAACAAATCGGTTAAATTTAAATAGGAACAAAGAAGCCAAATATGCCTAATTTGACTAGGAAAGAAAGAATAATACTTGAGTTGCAAGCAAACATACTTCCTAGTCATTTTTTTAATTGTTATCCTTCATAAAATTCAACCATAATAAGCGTGCAACCTATATCAATCCAAAGTCAACTACCTTTTTGCCCACAAAACCCAGGTATCAATCCTTTGTGATTATCTCAATGTACTAGACCATTCTTCAATGCTCCCCCTTAGTACTTTAGTTTGAGCTATAAGAAGGATATTTTTTCCTTTGAAGAGCAAGTCCCTTCTAAAACAAAACCCTAATTGGGAATTCCATCACTAGATTTTGGGCAAACCAACTTCTTTAAGACTTATGGGTAACTTTTGGTCCCTTCATCTAAACTCCCATCAATTGATTGTGTACCAGGCCTCACATCCTCACTATCCACTATAATATAAAGACAACAAAGTAATAGCCTTTACTAATATAAGATTGATGGGACCATAAACATTTGCATGAATAAGTTACAATGGCTTGGTAGATTTTGGAATTGACTAGTTTAAAAGTCTTCCCTTGTCTGCTTTGTCGATAAACATGCTTCACAATGTTGTACAAGATGATCTATATATGAAATATTTCTTGCTATCTTCTTTTCTCCCAAAGCTTTGATAGCACTAGAATTCAAATATTTGTCTCCCATACTCTATATCCATAAAGGATTATTGACACCAGTCTTTAAACACATAACCTTTATAGTTTACAAGTTTAATAAAAACATCATGTTATTGGTCATGATCACCTTGATAATAATAGCATCACAATCTCGAAGGCAAAGAATATGACACTTCATACGACATTCTCCAAAAGTTGAGTAATTTTTAAAATATTATTCTATAGTTTTAGAATAAAGTAAGCATTAAAGAAAGGCTTATAGTCACCTATTTTGTCTTAAGCAAAATTGCAACTTTGCCTTTGATCTCCAATGTTGTATTATTATAAAACATACATTCCTTGTCACGTTAGTATATAATTCAATAAATTTACTTCTATCATATGTCATATGATTGTTAACTACATTATCTCAAGGAAGTATAAGCTCTTTTCACATTCTGGTTCATCCTTCATCGTAAGTAGTAAAGTCTCATTTGATGCATCTCCAATCACTTCTATAAACTTAGCTTCATTAACGTTCTTGGAAAAACACGCCTAAGAATAATTTTCGTGCTTACCATATAAATAACATTCAACCTAGGCTTTATTATTTTTCTTGTACTATTTCTGCCAAAATTGTCTCTTCTTCCTCTTCATTGGCCATGTTGAAAATTTTAAAGTCAATTTTCATTTGAAGTTTTTTTCTCCTCTTTCTCTCCCTTGGCTTTAACCATGACCATGACCTCATCCATAATCACATCCACTTTCATGTGCAAATTGTCTTTTTCCATTTTGCTCCATATTATTTTTTTGGACTTCAAGACCTCTTTGAGCCTTATTTTTAGCTTTTTTTCTTTATCTATTTTTATAACCGATGAGCTTCCTCCTATCTAGGCTATAAGTTCCTCAATTATTGTTTCTTAGGGTATGGCTTAGAATTGTTTGTTAGTTGGGATAGGGGCTAACTTATGATTGATTGACTATTTTTCTTGTAGTCCTTTCAAATCAAGTTGCTTCCCTTTGTGCATGTATGTCCCTTTCCTTTTATGTTTTCCTCCACTCCTTGTGTAGTGCTAATATTTTTATGCTATGCCATTTTTGGACTTGATTTTAAATTTTCAATACTTAAGTGAAAATTTCAAATTCCTTTCCTCGTTCTTATTTTGAATGAATTATGTTTTCGATTCATGAGCGACATTGGCAGATTCCTTAGCTTCTTCTTATATAGTGCTAGTCTCTTTTGATCCCATTAGCTTTTTATAGTCCCCTATATTGAATCTTTTCCCTGTTGTTTTCCATAGGCTTTTTTATTTTTATATTTGGTTTCTAATTACAAATAACTACAATTTTGAAGTCCAATAAGCTCCCATCTTCACTTAATCTTTTAAATCTTAGCATTTCAGGTGAAACTTTGTTAACTTCACCTTTAATCAAATTTTTACATAACAAATCCTACTCAAATCAATTGTTTTTCATCTATGTATATTGGTTTTTCAATGCAAATAGCTAAGTACCTTAAACTAGTGATAGAATAATATTTTAATGGAGTATTATAAAAACAAACCCGAATTAGAACTGCAATTAAACTAGATTGTGACTTACCATTAATGAGCTTGGCTTGCCTCTTGTAAGCTTCATTGTATTTCATGATGTTGTTCATCACCTTTTGATGAATATTTATGATCTCTTGTGGCCCTATTCTTGGCCTTGGTGTTGGACGAAACATGGCTCAACAGTGTGCTCAAATCAATAGGTGAAATTGGGTTAGTACCATAAACACATTCAAATGGAGAAATTTGTGTAGTCTTACTCTTTGAACTATTATATGTGAATTTGAAATGAGCAAGCAAAACATCCCAATTCTTAGTCTTCCCCTTCAAAAAGCTTCCAAGAATGTTTCAAAGACTTCTATTCACTATCTCGGTTTGTTCGTCAGTTTCAGGATGAAAACTAGTGCTAAAATTCAGCTTGGTGCCGAGCCTAGCTGACAAGACTCCAAAAATGACTAAAAAATTTTACATCCCTATCACTCACAATACTTCTGGGTATGCCATAAAGTTTTACAACATTTTCAAAGCACAAATGCATGACATATGAAGCATCTATTGTTTTTGAACAAGGATCAAATGAGCCATTTTGCTAAACCTATCAACAACAACCATAATTGAATAATGTCCTCTCCTAGTTCTCGGCAAACCAAGGATGAAATCTTACATCTTCCCATGTAGAATTCGGAATTGGCAATGTTGAATATGGACTGTGGGCTTATGAAGTCATCTTGGATATTTGGCATGTATTACAATCGTTTACTAGTCTCACCACATCTTTGATCATTTTCGGCCAATAGAAGTTTCCACTAGCCAAAGCATATGTTTTATCCCTTCCAAAGTGGTCGGTAAGACCACCTCCATAGACCTCCTTCAAGATAGCTTCCCTTAAAGAGCACTTAGGGATACAACAAGCATCATTTTTGAAAAGATAACCATCATAGATAACAAAGTACCTAAAAGCACCATCTTGCTTGCATTTCTTAAAAATCTCACTAAAATCCTTATCACTCTCATACATCCCCCTAACATCGTCAAAACCTATAACATGTGCATGCATTGAGCTTAACAAACTATGCCTTCTACTCAAAGAATCGACCACAACATTCCTAGAACCCGGCTTATACTTAACAACAAAATCAAATGATTGAAGATATTCTATCCAGGTAGCATGTTTACTATTCAAGTGTGATTGATTTTGGATATATTTCAATGCCTCATAATCGGTAAACAACACAAATGAATTAGCAATCAAATAAGTTCTCCAATGCCTAAGAGCTCTAATCAAAGCATAGAATTCTTGGTCATAAGTAGAATATATCCTTCTAGTTTCATTTAATTTTTTGCTTAAGTAAGCAATCGGTCTACCCCCTTGGCTTAGGACAACCCCTATTCCTACACCACTTGCATCACATTCTAACTCAAATGGCATAGAAAAATTCGAAAAAGCAAGAATTGGTGCACTAGTTATAACATTCTTAAGAGTGTTGAGAGCAATTGTGGCTTGTGTAGTCCACTTAAATACACCCTTCTTCGTACAATCAGTTATTGGACTAGTAATTATACTAAACCCCTTGATAAATCTCCTATAGAAAGAACAAAATCCATGAAAGCTTCTAACCTCAAACAAAATTTTCGGAATTGGCCAATCAACTATAGCCTTAATTTTTAATGGATCCATACTTATGCCTTCACGTGAAACAATGTAATCCAAAAATGACAAAGATGAATCACAAAAATGGCACTTTTCCACATTAGCATATAATGACTCTTGTCCTAAAACCTCAAACACCATTCTCAAATGCATGACATGTTCTTCTAAGCTAGAACTACACCAAAATATCATCGAAATAAACTACCACGAATTTGTTAAGAAAAAGGTTGCAATACCTCATTCATGAGCCGCATAAAAGTGGAAATAGAATTGGATAATCCCATCGGCTTGACAAGCCATTCATAGAGCCCTTCTTGTGTTTTGAAAGCGGTCTTCCATTCGCCACCTTCCTTCATTCTAATTTGATGGAAACCATTTGCCAAATCCAACCTCATGAAAGTTTTCTCTCTATGTAACCAATCAAGAATGTCATCAAGTCTAGGAATTGGGAACCCATACTTGATAGTAATCTTGTTTACGACTCTTAAATCAATTACCATCCTCCATTTTCCATTCTTTTTAGGAACAACAAAGGCGGGAACCACACATGGACTAGATGATACACGGATCCTTTTTCTAACAACTCTCCAACTTGTTTTCATAATTCCTCACTCTCTCTTGGGTTCATTCTATATGAGTGTTTGTGGGGAATTTGGGCACCAGGAACAAAATTTATCTCATGTATTTTCCTTAAAGGTGGGAGTCCCTTAGGAGGGCTTTTTGGAAATACACTCTCAAACTCTTGGATAAGAATTGTTACCTCATGTGGAATGGGGGACCGTGGCCTGTCATCATCATCAACATCCAATGGAACATAGGATGGAAGTTCACCAACAATTACCTTCTTCTCTTCCGTGGATAACAAACCAATTTCTTTCTTCCTTTTGTTGCAATTCGGATCCATTTGTGCAAGCAATATCTTACCGGCATTATGATGAAGTGTATAAGTATTAGCCCTACCTTGATGATGCACATCTCTATCATAAGACCAAGGACGTCCCAACAACAAATGACAAGCCGCCGTTGGGATTATATGACACCAAACTTCATCAACATACTTCTCAATTACAAAAGGAATTAAACACCTTCAGTTCACTCTCACCTCATGTTCAGAATCAAGACAAGTTAATTTGTAGGGATTGGGAAGTGGCTCGATTTTAAGGTTTAATTTTTCAACCATTTCATTTGATACAACATTCTCACATGCACCACTATCTATCACTACTTCACATAATTTACCATTTGACATGCATCTAGTATGAAATAATGATTTTCTTTTCCAATCTTTTTCACATTTTTCACTACCCAAAAGTCTCATTAAAATAAGCATTTCTCCATCAAGGTGATCGCCACTACAAACAATAGTGTCATCATTACCATAACTCATATCATTGGGTCGAGACTCATTTTTAGTCAAACAAGCATTTTCATTTTCAACATCAACATCAATTTCACGAATTTCTTCAGTGGTCATGATTTTTCTATTAGGAAATTCGGCTTGGAAGTGTGTAACCGTGGCATTTGAAACATTTTAGCCTGAATTCTGGTGTGTCAGTTGGGGGGATATATGGATGTCTTGGTGTAGGTGTAGTGTTTGGTGAATTGATTGATTTTTGGGGAGTGGATGGGCTATTTTTTAGTGGAGTGGGGTTGCTGGGTTGAGGTGATGCAACTCACCAAGACAATGGAGACTTGAGGATGCCAATGGGTCCAATTACAAGGTCACGCTCTAACAAGCTCAAGACACAATTTCAGATGTATGCACAAGCTTTTGTTTCACAAGAACTTCAAGAAGTTTTGTTAATTAAGCTTGGGGAAGAGCTTAGGGAGACGCCTAAGTGTGTGTGAACATTGGAGGTATCAAACCAAGAGGACTAAGGGGGCGTTTGGTTTGAGGGTTTGGGAATGAAGGAATGGAATAATTGTAAAAAAATAGTGTTTGTTTTGGAGTTTTCAATTCCAGGGGAATGGATTTATTTCATTAAATTTGGGAATCTACTAAACCCACCAAGGGGTGTGGTTATCCAGTTTTCATTCCAATCTAAGTTTTTATCAAGTTTATTTTTTACCCTTTTATCCTCAGCTTTTGCCCTACCATCCTCTTTACTTCCGTATCGCCTCTCAATTCTTTACTAGGGACGTCAATAGGTCGGGCCGGGCTGGGCCTGGGTCGAGGTCATGGGCTGGGCCAAGCCCTGAGCTACGGGGGGATCTGACCAGGTCGGGACGGCCGATATATATATATATATATATATTTAAAAAATACAAAATGGCGTCGTTTTGGACAAAATAGGTGGGCCGCAGGCTGAGCTTTGGCTCGCGAGGGCCAACCACGTTTAACCTGTGGGCCGGCCCGGCAGACCATGGTCTCCCTGTGGCATGGCTGGACCGAACCGGGCGGACTGGGCTGAAATTGCCATCCTTATTCCTTACGATCTCCCATCCTACCTTATTGCGTCTCATCAACGAAGGAATTTTTTGTTCCGCTCCTCTATATGGGAACTGATTAATTTTTTTCCTGTAAGTTAAACATATAGAGATAGCCCCAATAAATATATAAAGGACAAATTATTTTCATTTTTATTGAGGGTAAAAATGATATTATATTATTTTTCATTCCCATTAATGCAACAAACCAAACAATATTATTGGTATTAATATAGAAACCCAAGTTACAAACCAAACATCATTTTTTTATTTTTCATACCCATCCCCATCCCCTTCTACTATTATACCCGTATCCATAGCCAATCTCGTACTCAAACCAAACGCCTAAACACTTAGCCAATTTTCACAAGCATAAGTCTAATCAATAGATTTGGGGTTATTTTATCTTGTAAAGGGCGTGTGGACTTCTTTTGGACTTTGTCATGGGCTAATTTGGGTTAAGTGTGCATGTGCTTCATTAAAAAAGTCATGTGCATGTTTTATTTTAAGGAATCAAGCAAGTGGGCCTAGTTTAAAAACCCAATTCGCCCCTCTTAAGTTAGTCTTCTATGTTTCTTGTTTCCTTATCCTATTTGGACTAAGATTAGGCAATTTTAATTAGTTTTGAAGCCCGAATCTATGTGGGATTTGTTTTTGGGCAGATTTGTTTCAAGAAAGCCTTTCTAGATGTTTTGGGCTTTCTTTAGGGTTTTTAGGTTATCTTTGTTAGGGTTTGTATTGCACAAGGGTATTTAAACCCTTACTTTATGCGTGAACTTTAGATTAGACGTGAATAAACATTGGAAAGTCTTCTTCAAGAGAGAATTCATATTCTTGCTTGTTTTACCTTAAGGATT
>JANQBM010002448.1:0-13167 GCA_025594535.1 Erythroxylum domingense | reverse complement strand
TCAAAACACTTTAAATAATCCTAACCTATTCCAAAATGACCAAAATACCCTTCCCATAAGTGAGGGGATGTTACAGAAAGTTTAGAGTTGTGCTGTTTATGTGAAGCGGATTCAGTCAGATAAGCTTGAATTTAAATCTGACAAGTGTCTGTTTGTAAGATATCAAAAGGAAACTATAAGATATCAATTCTACCATGTTTCGGAACAAAAGGTGTTTGTTTAAAAAAAATTTCCTTTTAGAGAAAGAGTTTCTTCTAAGAGAAGACAGTGGGAGCAAAATTAAACTTATAGAAGTACAAGATGCTTAAACAAATGCAAATCAACTACCTGGACCTGAGACTATAGTTCATGTAGATGAAATAATAGTTCAACCTTCTGACATGTAAGAAGTTCAAAGGTCAGGTAAGATACGTCATGTTCTCGAGAGATACAAATTTGTTATAATTGAACTTAACGATGTATTGCTTATTGAAGATGATGAGCCTACTATCTATGAAGGGGTTCTGAAGAGTTCAAAATCTTACAAATGTCTTCAAGCTATGAAATCCGAAATAGATTCCATGTATGAAAACTAAGTATGGAATTTGATTAACCCAACTGAAGGTATAAAACCCATAAGGTGAAAATGAGTTTTCAAAAAGAAAACTGACATGGAGGGTAATGTAGTTACCCATAAATCTAGGCTTATAGCTAAAGGTTATTGTCAAAGGTAAGGTGTTGACTATGATAAAGCGTTTAGCCCAATATCTATACTTAAATCCATTAGGATACTCCTAGCCATTGCTGCTCATTATGATTATGAAATATGACAAACAGATGTGAAGACGACTTTCCTTAATGGAAACCTAACCGAGGATATGGATATGACACAACCTGATGGTTTCATATCTATGAATGGAGTAAAGGTATGCAAGCTTCAGAATTTCATTTATGGATTAAAAGCAAGTATCTAGGAGTTGGAATATCCGATTTGATGATACTATCAAATAGTTTGGTTTCTCACAAAATCTGGATGAGCCGTGTGTATATAAGAAGGTTAGTGGGAGTGTAATCGTGTTCCTTGTACTGTATTTAGATGACATATTGCTAATAGGAAATGATGTCGTATCTTTTCAATCAATAAAAATTTGGTTAGCTAAGAACTTCTCTATGAAAGACCTTAGAGAAGCAACTTATATTTTGGGGATAAGGATCTATAGAGATAGATCTAAAAGGTTGCTTAATCTTTCTTAATCTTCATACATAGACAAGATGCTAAAGAGGTTTAGTATGGAGTAGTCTAAGAGAAGTTATCTTCCTATGGTATATGGGATTATACTCTCTAAATCTATGGGTTCGAAGACACAAGATTACAGGCCTAGCATGAGTTTGATTCCTTATGCTTTAGCTATAGGATCAATCATATACGCTATGTTATGTACTAGACCCAATATATTATATGCTCTAAGTGTTTCAAGCATACATCAATTGGACCCCGGTAAGGGTTATTGGTTGGTTGTCAAGAATATCCTTAAGTACTTGAGAAGAACTAAAGATGCATTTTTGGTATATGAGAAGGTGATCTTGTGGTAAGAAAGTATACTGATGCCAGCTTCCAATCCGATAGGGATGACTCCAGATCCCATTCTAGATATGTATTAACACTGAATGGTAGAGTATGATAGTTGGAATTTACATTGTGTTTTAGGGTTAAATTTGTTAGGTATTTAGTGTTAATTTAAGTGTTTAGTTATGTTTTAATTATGTTAGTTTATGTGTTTAATTGTTTTTTTATGGGTTAGTTTGAATCTTTGAGCTTAAATGTTATATTTTTGAGGTACCTTAATGTGTTTGTTAGTGATTCAGGGTAAATGGCGAAGAATGAAGAAGTTTCAAAGAGTTGCGGGCTAAAAGCACTTCCTACAATCATGGCACAATAGGCCACGATTGTGACAGAAAGATGTGAGCTGATAAGACCCAGGCCACGATCATGCACTTTAGGCCATGATCGTGATAGAGAGCTCCATGCTAGGCCACAATCGTGCACTTTGAGTTATGATTGTGATAGAAAGGTGCTGGCCATAATCATGGCAGGCAGGGCCTTGATCGTGGCCTGCATCGGGTTGACACAAAAACTCAAGTTTTGTAAGACTTTTTAAACTGTTTTGAACCCGAATAAACCCTAGGGCTTCCAAAGTATAAATACAACATTAAGGGAAAGATGAAACAATATTTGACAAAACTTTTCACTTTAACAAATTCAGAACCTTAGAGAGCTATTTAGTGGTTTGAGGAAGGAAGCAAAGGAAGAGAGACAAAGAGACGAAGCTTGATGCGAAGTACTTCCCGAAACATGTGGTTTCTCACAATCGCTGCCTACACGAGTCCGTTCTGAAAGTATTTTTTATTTTTATTTCAATCTTATTCATGTATGAAATTGGGATAGTTATTGAGAATAGTTTTTTTTAATGTTGATTTTTGTTTAAACTCACCTTTGGAATTTTGATTCTTGAGATTTATGAAATTTGATTCATTGTGTTTTAATTGAGTTATTTTGTCATTCAATATCTATTCTTAATAATTCGATAACAAACTAAGAGGGTGAGTCAAGTGAATATCATCAATTTGGGCTAATGAGAGTTGGGTAAATTGTTAGATAAAAATTGAATCAAATCAGTGAAATCATGTAACACGAGATCGAGCATAGGTTCCCGATAGGTTAGTAGACAATTTTAAAATCAATTTAGGTTTTGGGTCAATTATGAATTGAGAGATCACAATTCCATAATTTAAATTAGGGATTATTAATTAGGGTTTAAAGATTATAACACGAGAGAGAGTAATCCACCTTAGGATCATCTAAACCTGGTAACTCGATAATTGTATAATTGATTAGATTCTCACTAATTTCGAATTAAAACCCCCTTTCTCTCAATTGGTAGTTCCTAGGTTGATTTTAGATTGGGCTGTGTGATTTGCTATTTGTTATTATTTCTGACATTTAATTCTCGTAATTGATTAATTTTTTGCTTTGTTTGTTTATTTTAGATTGTTGTAATTTAGTTCTATCTTATATTTTAGGATTAGATTACCCCTTCTCATGGGATTGATATCTTAGGTACTACACGAACGACCCGTGCGCTTGCGGTATTATCGAGCTTAAAATAGTAAAACTTAGCATACATAAACCTACGATCAATTTTTTGGCGTCGTTGTCAGGGAGGCGATGAATTTAGTTCTTTAGTCTAAGGCTTTTCTACTAACTTTTGTTTTTAAATAAAAAATAAAAAATATATATATTGGGGTTAAAGTAGAAACACGTCAAGACTTCTTAGTGTGAGGATGAGATATTTGAAGAGTTGAATGCTAAGAAGAGATTAAAAGAACGATCATGGAGGATGTATATTATAGGGAGCAAGGGACATTTGCGGAGTTCAATGAACCCCAATTTAATTGGGAAATCATCATCCTTATATGAACCCATACACTTCGGGGTGGCAAAACCACCCCGAATTCTATTGGTCCAATAATGTAATGAATCATTTAGGACATCAAGACCTAGTTGAATTTCAATATGAAGAATCAAGTTTATGGGATTCCAAGCTAGAAAAAATTATGGATAAGCTCACAGATATGGAAGAGGATCAGAAGAGATTGGAAAAGAAATTTGAATAAGTGACAGAAGATCATGCATCTTTTATTCATAATCTAGATGTTCGAATAGGCTAGCTTTCTAGGGAATTTGTAAGCAAAGTGTGGAAAACTATCTACGCAACATGAAAGTAAATTCTATAGAGCCATTCCAGGCTATCAAATTTAGGAATGGGGTAGAACTAGAAGAACCAACGAGAAATCAAGCTAATCCCAACCTTATAAAAGACAAAGAACTCAAGAAAAAGGATGAAGGAAAGGATGGAAACCCGTCATACTATCTGCTAGATCTTAGTACACCATATGTGAACATCGAAAAATCTTGGGGGGATGATCAGGAAAAGAACTCTATCTTTTGGATTGATGATAATTAAATGACATTCAACATGAATGATGTAATTAAGAATCTGAAGGATAGTAGCTCATTTAGGATAATTGATGTATTCAAATCTTTTGAAAAACAAGAGGACGAAGAACAGATGACAACATACATCAAGTTTGAAGAAGCTATAAAAGTTTCTGTTCATGAAGCAGAAGAAGCAGAGGAGACGAAGTTGATTACCAAAGAAAGAGAGAAACTCACCTTCTTACAGGATAAATTGTTGGATTCTATGGAAGATTTAGAGAGTTTTGTTATTCCCTATTTTATTAACAATTTGTTAGAAAAAAAGGACATTGCTGAGCTTAATTTGTTTTCTCAACTTTATTAATATTGTCCTTATGAGCATTTTTTAATTTTTTACTTACTCACAAGCTACAAAACTGATGTTCAATGAGAAGGGTGGAAGCAAGCGGCTCATAATTGATCTTAGCAGAGTTTTAAAGAATAAAGGTTAAGCTAATGACCATAAATTAGCACTTTTTGTAGTTAGATTTAGATTGTTGAGTAGTTAGGTGTGTTTTAAAGTCTTAAATAAGTTTTGAATGAATTGGAACGGTTTGGATTGCTAATTCTTTTTCTCTGTTGAATTGGAAGCACTCTCGATGTCAAGCAGATTTGGTCTCAACACTATCGACATCATCGCCTCTATCACCATAAATAGTTTAGTGTTCTAACCCTTTTCTTTTCAATTTTGTTAGTATTTTCTTCTTATTTTTTTAGCATATTGAGTTTATTTCCCCTAGGTGTGTTTGTGTACCCCTCTCACATTAAGGACAATGTGTTGTTCAAATGTGAGGAGGGGTTATGTGTTTTGCTTTTGAATGTGATTTTGCATATTGTATGATAGTTATTAGGTTGCATTTTGTGAACTGTATGAATGACTCAATGGCTTAGATGGAGTGAAATTTATTTAATTTTGAACATAGTCTATTAGGTTGTAAATAATCATTAGCTCACAAAATTAGTGAAATAGGAATCCTTGGATAAATATACAGCTTAATTAGGATTTAGTGTAAATTTAACACCCTATAGGTTGTCACATTCATTCATAATTTGAGGACTTTTAACTTAAGTAGCTTACCTAGTATTTTTCGTGGAAATGATTAGCTTAAACAACAAGGTAGGCAATAAATAAAAAAGAGAAAAGTATTTTTTTGTAAACAAATCACTATTCCGCTGGCCTTTGGGTTATGAATAGATCTAGTAGCCAATTGAAAACGTGATATAGCTGAGTAACCTGATCAACACGCATCACAAATTAGTGCCTTCGCATCAAAAAGCTATAATGACATTTCAACTGAGCGGTTTAACAAAAATATGACTTAATTGAGTAACCGGATCGACGTTCATTACCAATTTTTTCCACCACGCAAAAAGACTAAGCTTATGTTTAAGAAAAAAAATGTGTGTTTCATTAATAAAACCTACCGAACTTGTAATAAGGTTGACTTTTTATGAAAATAGACTTAGGAACAGTTACAGAGTTTGAAGGACCTAAGAATTATTAATGTGTGTGTGCAATTAAAAAGGATAAATAAATTAACACTTAGATCTCGATTAAATTGTATATTTAGTTCAAAGCTCCTAGACATAGATTTTGCATATTAATGATTAGATACAACTTGTATGATTATGTTTATGATTAAATTTATTTGATGAAATTAAAGTCATTGCCTCATTATTGCATTATGTGTTGTGTGTTTGTTGTTTTGTTTTCTTGAAGGCAAGCAAACGTTTAAGTGTGAGGACGTTGATAGTTGTAATTTAAATTATATTTTAGAGTTTAATTTGTTAGGTATTTAGTGTTAATTTGAGTGTTTAGTGTCTATTTAGGTTTTAATTGTGTTAGTTTTTGTGTTTAATAGTTTTTTATGGATTAGTATAAATCTTTAAGCTTAAATGTTATATTTTTTAGGTGCTTTGATGTGTTTGTTAGTGTTTCAGGGTCAATGGCAAAAAACAGAGAACTTTCGAAGAGTTTTGGGCCAAAAACATGGCCCACAATCGTGGCATAACGAGCCACGATCATGACAGAAAGAGACGAGCTGATCACTTTAGGCCATGATGGCCATGATTGTGGTAGGCAAGGCCACAATCATGACTTATGTTGGTTTGAAACAAAAGCTCAAGGTTTACAAGACTTTTCAGACCGTTTCAACCCTGAATCAACTCTAGGGTTTCCAAAGTATAAGTACAACATTAAGGGGTAGATGAAGCAGTCTTTGACAGAGCTTTTCACTTCAGTAAATTCAAAACCCAAGAGAGCTATTGAGTGGTTTGAGGAAGAAGAAGAAGGAATAGAGACACGGAGATGAAGCTTTATGAGAAGTACTTCTCGGAACAGGTGGTTTCTCGCAGTCGCTGCTTCCACGAGTTCGTTTTGATAGTATTTTCAATTTTTATTTCAATTTTATTGATGTATGAAATTAGGATAGTTATTGAGAATAGTGTTGACGAATGTTAATTTTTGTCTAAACTCACCTTCGGGATTTTGATTCTTGAGATTTATGAAATTTGATTCATTATGTTTTAATTGAGTTATTTTGTGATTCAATATCTATTCTTAATAATTCGGTAACAAACTGATAGGGTGAGCTAAGTGAATATCATCAATTTGGGCTAACGAGAGTTAGGTAAATTGTTAGATAAGAATTGAATCAAACCAGTGAAATCGTGTAACAAGAGATCAAGCATAGGTTCTCAGTAGGTTAATAAACAATTTTAGAACTAATTTAAGTTTTTTGGGTCAATTGTGAATCGAGAGATCACAATTCCATATTCTAAATTAGATATTATTAATTAGGGTTTAAAGATTATAACTCGAGAGAGAGTAATCCACCCTAGGACCTTCTAGACCCGGTAACTCGATAATTGCATAATTGATTAGATTCTCAATAATTTCGGATTAAAACTATTAATTGGTAGTTCCTAGTCTGATTTTGGATTGGGCTATGTAATTTACTATTTGTTATTATTTCTAACATTTAATTCTTATAATTGATTGTTTGATTGATTAATTTTCTACATTGTTTGTTTATTTTAGATTGTTACATTTTAGTTCTGCCTTAGATTTTAGGATTAGATTACCTCTCCTCGTGAGATCGATACCTTAGGTACTACGCGAACAACCCGTGCGCTTTCAATATTATCGAGGTTAAAATAGTATAAATTATCATATGTAAACCTATGATCAGTGTAGTCAGTTGGAAAAGTTCCAAATAAGAGACGACTGTTGATTCATTGAAAGAGGCAGAGTACATTGAAGCTTCAGAAGTGACAAAGGAAACGGCTTGGATCAATAAGTTCATCATGGAATTTGTTGTAGTTCTGAGCATCGTTGACCCAATGCAGTTGTATTGTGACAACTATAGGGCCATAACAAAGGCAAAGGAACCGAGGTCTCATCAGAAGTCCAAACATGTACTCAGGTGCTACCATTTAATTAGAGAGATCATTGGTTGAATTCATGTTAAGATAGAGAGAGTTCCTATCGATTAGAATATAGCTGATCCGTTGACTATGCCTATTTCCAAAAAGAGTCTTGTGCCACATGTACATGCCCATGGTTTTAGATATCAAAGTGATTAGCTTTAGTGCAAGTGGGAGTTTGTTAGAGAAATGCTCTAAAGGCAATCACCTTTAGCACTTATTGTACAAATCATTTTATGATTAATAAATGGATTTTTTATTACTTCAATGTTCATACGTTTATGGATTTAATGTTAATCTTAAATTGATTTAATAAAGTACTTGATAGAAAATATAGCAGAGAGGAAATCATTATGAGATCATAATAATGAGATTCCTATCATGTGTAATTATGTTAGTATCTAAACTTTCCTTAGTCATAGGGTTAATGAGATAGGATATCATTATTTCGGATAGACTAGCATATGTTATATTCCTTGATTAGATCAAGTATTAGATCTCATAAGTTGTAGACATGAGTTGTTTAAAGTTAACATATGGATGCTTACCAAGGGTAGTAAGTACATTGGATTGACTTACTATGAGACAATCATATGCATATTCTATTCCAATGTCAATGACTGTCTCATTGTAGCACCCCCTTACTGCAGGGTACACACCGGGATGCCCAGAGGTCATTCCGATATATGTCCTATGATAAAAGTCAGCTATGTTCGATCGCTACATTCACTTCATAAGGCATTATATCATTACTCACTTATAAAGCATCATAAGAAAATCACAATATTTTAGAACCAACTTTTTCCTCACTTCATTTCACAAAACTGAAAGTGTACATTGTATCTTTCAACACTTACTACATGTACATCATCAAAACCTTGTACAAAAGTACTACATGAAAGAGGAAAATATAAAAAGTCTATCTAATATGTCCAAAAATCTCAGTTGACAGACCTTTGAGCCATGACTTCTCTTGCCAAATCACAATCTACACGACTAATAGAGCCTCTCAGTAGCTAGAGTCATCTCTCGATCCTGAAAAGACACAGTTGCAATTTTGGTGAGTTTTGCAAACTCAATTAGGTAACCATCTTCGATGGTTCACTCAATTCATGCAACACAACATTTCACATAACATATATTTCACAAAATTGTACTTTACATCAGTATCACATTTTCACTTAAATATAGGCAAATTACATTTCAATCAATTAAACATACTTAAGCAAATGCATATGGAATGCTCATGAGACTCTTTTATAATTATTACGTTGTTGTGACTGAGTGCCTAAACTGTCCCGTATCTATTTTTGGATACCGGGCTCATTGATAAATTTCCCATAAAGGGCTCATATAACGTTAAGCCTGAGGCTCTGAATCACTTTTGAGCTCGAGACTCTTTTTCACTCGTTGAGCTTTAAGCTCTGATCAGTGGCTACTCTAGTCACAACTGCCATTATGTTTCATACATTCATGAAATGAAATGCTTCAATCACACTTGCATGATCCCATTCAATCACATTCCCATATCATCAGACATTAATCCAGCATTCAACATTAAGTTGAGAATCACATTTTCACTTACATGCACATGCTCATTCAAAACACATGTATCATTAAATTATGTACACATAGTTCATCTCATTCATATACAAGCAACACGTCAATATCTCAACCAAGCATCACAATCATTAGACCTCTTGTCCGGAAACCAAGTGATCCCATTCGATCACATTCCTATATCATCGGACCTTAATTCGGCATTCAACATTACGTTGAAATCACATTTTCACTTACATACACATGCTCACTCAAAACACATTTATCATCAAACTATGTGCACTTAGTTCATCTCATTCATATACAGGCAACACTTCAATATCTCAACTAAGCATCACAATCATCGGACCTCCTATCCGGAAACCAACACAATCAATCACATTCATTCAATCATTTCAAAATAGAATTTAAACAAATAATTAATTAAGTGAGACCATCTAGGTTACTTACAAGTTGCTTCCGAAGCTAATGCCTGGAAGTTCTGGCAGCATTTGGAGGTTGACGTTCTAGTTACTCCTCTATATCAAACACCATACACATATATCATAATTTGCAAAATTATGAGTGTTTAATAATGCGCATGTATGAAATGAATTATGTACAATGCATGTTCATGACAACCCCGGGTATCTTCCTGTCAATTTCATTAAAAAATCAATTTCATATCAAAAATCATCTAAGTAAAATTCATACTTATGTTTATGCCTCACTAAAACCATTAAAATCTCAATTAATTTCTTATTGACTCACTTTAGATTTTTCCAAGTCACACTTTCGGGTCTACTGTTCACATTCAATTAGAAAGAAAAAATGATGTAAATTGGTCATACTATTTTCTAGAAAAGTGTTCCTCTATGTCTTATCTTTCCATTGACACCATAATCACTCAATTTGGTTCAGAAATTTGGAAGATATACATCCAACATTATCTGGTTGTTCATAATCAAAATAGTATACTACGTACAAATTCCATCACAAAATTCAATGTCTTAGAGAAAGAATTAAAATTCTTAAAACAATTTGTAAGCTTATATCTCTATTTTACTCTAAATTAAAAAGCATCTCATTTGGAATCCTGTAGATCCAGATATCATCAAAATACCAAAGGGTGTTCAGGAAGAAAATCATATTTCATTGTTCCAACAGATTCCATACTTTGATTTAATCAATATTTCTCAATTCAATTAAGAATGCTACAAAAGTATATTTAGAGATAGAAAACTGTGTTAGGAATCTATTGGTTCAAGAATCAAATCATTTGGAGATCTAGAGAAGAAGTTATGGTCAAAAGAAGGAAAGTTGTTAAGAGTGAGTCAACCCCTTTGGTCAAATCAGCAAAGTCACCATACTTTACTTCATCTTCTCCACCGACATCTCATCCTCAAACCTTCATAACTTTTGATCCAGAACTCCAAAATTTACAAAATTTATATCAATGGAAATATTAAAGAAATATATATAACTACCATGATGACATATGGGTCAAAAACTCTCTATACTAGTACAGAAAACTCATGGAATTTTCAGATCAAAAGTTTTTAACTCTTTACTTACAACATTCAATTCCTCATACTTAATCTATCATTTTTAGTTCAATGCTCATTATTTATCCATTATTCTAACTCCATTTCAACTCAATATCATCCATAAACAATTTATAGCCCATGATTGATCATAAACACTAATAATAGAACATACACATATATGTGCATTCATCATCCATTTTCTGCACATATTCAACTTTATTTCTGCTTTCATTTCACTTCTAACTATCACCTTGATACTTCACATTTCAAGACACAACATTAATCCCTTTATTTAGATTTAGAATAATTTTACATCATCATAAAAACACCCAAAGAGATCCATATTTATTCATCAAGAAAACAGAATAAAAGATCAATATGTATCAAGTTTTTTTTCTGCACTTTTTTCCTACACCCAGCACTGAACTTCAAGTCAAAATTGAAAACTCTTAAAGAAAGAATTTGAATTCGATTATTCATGAAAAATTTGTCCATATATCTCTAATTTAATCCAAATAAAAAACCATCTCATTTGGATAACTACAGAACAAGTTATGGCTAAATTACAGAAGCATATCGAGTGGAACTGTTACAGCAAACATATTCCATCCACTTTAAACACCATTATCTTTTATCTCTAAACTTTCATCCTAGTTCTTCTCTTTTCAAGCCACTATACAGGCCTTCTCTTTAAATTCCATACCCAATCTAATCCATTCCTAAAACAACCAATGATCCACGCTTTTATCCATAAAAAATAGAACATAACAATATCCATTCATCATTTAATTTTTCTGCACTTCTTTCTACATTCATTAAGGATTCATTCAAACTCTAAAACATCTCTAAATCAATTTATGAATTATTAATCATCATCAATGTAAAAGCAAGATATGAATCTACCACATTCGTCATTCATGTTTTTAGCATTTTTCCATCCTCATTTTATGATCATTTAACACTTAACTATCATCATAACATGTTTCATTCAACAATTAAAGAAGAGTGATGCTTATACTTACTTGATTTAGCTCCTAATCCTTCAAGAAAACACCAACCCTATCTTGGTTGACAGCCCATGTTTCAAGGTGGGAGGTTGGTTTTCTTGTGGGGAATGAGGAAGACAAGAAGGTAAGAGTAGCAAGTGAAAGATGAGAGCAAAGTGTTGATAGTTGGGTGAGTGATCGTGGGAGTGAAGAAGAGAAGAAGAAAAGAGATGGAGAAGCCACGAAAATGAGAAAGAAATGAAGAAGAGAGAGTCACAAAATGGAAGCAAGAGTGACATCGTGAAAGAAAAAACAAAGAGGGACTTTAAAATTAAAAGAATAGTGATCTAAGACTTGGTCACTTGCCACATGTCATAATCCTATAGGTTCAAACTAGTTATTTTATTAAACTAATCCAATCAACTCCAATTTCTACTCCAATTGTCTCCAAATTTCAATGATATAAGTCGTTAAATCTTAAAGTCATTTATAAAAATTTTCATTACCATTTGACCCTTAATTCTACTGCTATTCATCAATTGTCTTGCCACTTGGCATTTTTCCTAGTCCGAAAATACCCAAACTGCTGAAATTTTTCTAAAATTCTCCAAAAATTCTAAATCACTAAATACACTCTCTAAATCAATTTTCAACAAATAAAAGCTAAAATTATCAACAAAATCACATTAACAATTCAATTATAAATCAATTATACCCAGAATGTCTATAAATGCATGTACAATTATTTTCATGTGCAAAAATTCAATATTCAAGAGTATGAGCATAAAATGGATTTTCTAATTTCTTACTAATCTCTCATATTTGCTAATCTAGCCTCAACATGGGTAATGGGATGTTACAATTCTCCCCCTCTTAAAATAAATTTCGTCTTCGAAATTCTTACCTGATTGTTCGAACAGGTGGGGGTATTGTCTCCTCATATGATCCTACGTTTCCTAAGTTGCTTTCTTAGTTGAGTGGTTCCTCCAAAAGACTTTTACTAATGGAATGACTCTGTTCCTCAACTGCTTGATCTGCGATCCCAAAATCTTGATCGGCTCCTCAACATAGCATAAGTTACTAGCAACCTCAATGTCCTGAGCTGGTATTACATATGTCGGATCCGATCGGTATCTTTGGAGTATACTCACATGAAACAAATTATGCAATTGAGACATCTCATTTGGTAAGGCCAACTTATAAGTCAAAGGTCCCACCCTCTAAATGATCTCATAAGGACCAATGTACCTAGGTCTTAACTTGCCCTTTTTACCAAAAGTCAGAACTCCCCTCCAAGGTGACACTCTCAGGAATACTCTGTCTCCCACATTTTCCTCCATATCCCATCGGTGTTGATCCATATAACTCTTCTATCTGTCTTAAGCCTCTTTAATTCAGCTTCGGATCAATTTCACCTTATCCACTGTGTCTTGTATCAACTCCAGGCCTTCAACCATTCTTAAGCCCTCTTCATCCCAATATAATGGCGACCGACACTTTCTACCATACAGTGCCTCATACGGTGCCATCCTGATACTACTGTGGTAATTGTTATTATATGCAAACTCTATCAATGTCATATATTGATCCCAAACTCCTCTAAACTCCAATACACATGCCCTGAGCATATCCTCAATAGTCTTGATTGTCCTCT
>JANQBM010002439.1:0-13169 GCA_025594535.1 Erythroxylum domingense | reverse complement strand
ATTGATTAGGGTTTCTCTATAAATAGAGAACCTATGTCTTATTAGAGGAGATACGAAAACCCTAGCCACTTAGCCCTACCTGTCCGTTCTTCTTCCGAGAGAAAAATTGTGGGGCATTCAAAAAGTGTTTTGGAACGTGCTAGCACACATTAGCCGCTACCCAGCTCCTTCATTCTCGTGTGGATACCGGTAGAGGATGTTCGCGCACTGCAGTGTCTACAAATCTGAAAAACTAAATACCAATCTGCGTCAAGAGGTAATTTCGTATGTGTTGTGATTTTCGGTTATACTTATAGTTGAGTAGTATGGTCCATTCTGCTGCGTATTATAAATACTCGGGCCATAGGTGATCCAACATTTGTGCCTACAAAATGTTATCTTTTGGATGTAAAGAAAAAATAAGCTTATTCTCATTACTCAATATAAAAACCTTGAAGATATGTTCTTTAATATTTTAAGAAACTCTTCTTTTAGGTTATCTAATAACTTATGATCTTATCTAACTAGCTAATGGTGGTTAAACTCTAGAACCTTATCTCTCATTTCATTTTTTTGTAAATTTGGCGATTTATATCATTCTTCTTCTATGTTATTTTTTAGTCTATTTTTTTATCAACCTTGTCTTGATAAAATGATCTTTGATCATATTCATGTTGACATTAAATCACACTAGTCCTAATGGTGGGAGTCGTATTATTTAAGTTCCAAGAAATAAACATAATTTCCATAACCACAATAGTGATATAATCCTTGAAAAATAACCATCAAATAAGCCTTTAGTTTCTTAATATAATTTTCAAATAGTATCAAACAATATGATAGGGGACAACATTCAAGTAGTAAACACAACTATGTTGAAAGATTTTTAAACATATATGTGACAATAGCAAGCTTACTTATGACAAAAGGAACTCTAAAGTTAAGATCAAATATTGTAAGATGGCCCATAAATCAAATATATCAAGATCGAATTATCCTTAAAAAGAAAATGTGACAAAATATAAATAGACCTAAGTAAATATGATTAAAAACATAAAAATAACAAATAGCAAATAAAAGAAAATAAGATCAAAACTCAAAGTTTGAGATAATTTATATTAAGCTTTGACTAATGTTATATTGCATGAAGCATATCATATATGACTATGAACTATGTATAGTCCTTAATATACTCAATGAGTTTGCCAGAAATAACATACCATAATGAATCATTTCTAAATACATAAAATAAAAGGAAAATCAATGGATTTAAGCAACAAAAAATAGTAAACTCAATATGAACCAATAACCACGTATGGCTAAACCACCAAGAAAAATCAAAATATGATCATAAGTAGCAAATAAGGATATAAATATTGACAAACCAACATTTAAAAGAAAAACAAGTAATAAAATAGTGAAGTAAATCAAATGGAAGGAAACGCATTTAAGAAACTAATGTTACCATAAGTTGAACATAATGGTGGCTTCTATCTTTGTTGTTTATTTTTCATCTTGGACTTGAATGTAGTCGTGTTCTTCTTTCCACCAATAATGTTATATAAAGCAAGCTTTTGGTAAGAAAAAGACATAAAATAGTTGAAATTATAACAACCACAAAACCCATAATAAATCTAAACACAAATCCAAAACCCTTTAGAAATTAGGAGCCATACTTGGTTCAAATTCTATAGAAACAAAATTTTCATTAGAAGTGGACAAAGAATATGATGATCTTTGGTTGCATGTGTATATATGGCTACCTCTGTAAACTCCTACACTTAGTAATACTTTGCTCGAATATGGTATCACAATAATGAGAATAAGGAAAACCCTTAATAAAGATGAAGAACAACTAGTTAAAGACGGAATAAAATATGTGGCCATCAATTTATATGGGTGGAGAAGAGAGCTCAAAGTAAGCTAGGGTGAGTAATGAAAAAGAGGAGAGAAAATTTTGAAAATAAATGTAGAGGGATCAATAAGAAATGAGGATAGTGATTGGAGAAAAGAAAAGTAAAACTGAGATTTTCCCTAACTGAGGTGAAATTAAGGTTGATTATTTTTAGTTTTTTTTTGTTTTAGAGACTCTTAGTTTTCTTCTTTTTGGAGGCTACCAAAAACTTCCCCTCTTGTTTGTACTTATTAGTATTTACAAAAGGCTACGAAAAAAAAAACTTAAAGGCCTTTAGATTGTCCTTTCCTATAATCTAATAGCCTGAGAATTTTCAAAATATTTTTTATGTTTTCACTTCTTTTTCTAGCTAATTCTAACATATATTTTTATTTTAAAAATTAATTAAGAAATTTCTTTCTATTTCTTCCTCTCGTGTAAGAAACCTTAGAAAATATCTCAAATGTTAATATTATCCAAAACTCTTATGAATTCCCCATTTCTCATTTAAATAATTTCTTTAAAATTAATGAAAAATTTCTGATAACCTTTTACTGACCAAAATTAAAATAAATTGCAAGTTTAAAATTTCTAATTACATAATATTAGTAATTAAATAAACTATATTATGGACAAATATTTGTAATTAGAATTTAATTAAGAGACTTGAGACTCAAAAAATGAAATTAAACTTAAAACAACGATAATGATAAAATTTAATTAGATATAAATTAAAATTAATTAATTGAAATTCCATATGATTGTATTTAAAAGGAAATTGATGGGAAGAAATTACAAAAATAAAATAAAAAATTTAGACCCATTAAGTATCAACATTAGTGGATTTACTTTGTATTTTTCTTAGTTAGGAAATGTCATAAATTTTGACCTCTAACTTAAGATTACTACAACCTAAATGACAGTTTTCAAATTTTATTTGGTTGTAGGCTCGATTCAAAAGGATCATGCTTAAAGTCCAAACGTATGATTGGAGAGAGAGGGGGAGAGCGAGAGAGGGTCCAATTGTTTTTAGATTTAATATAATTGCTTTTGATAAGAAATGGGAAAAATTGAAGGATACATCAATTTAGACCTATAGACTACATCAACCTTTTTTATTAAACAAAAAGAGCTAATTTCGAGAACCAATCCACTTATTTTTTAAGGCAAATACTTCGATTGCTTCCCTATTCAGGTCCAACAACCATTCAAAATCTGGATCAAAATAATAGTTAAGGTTAGAAATTAATTAACTTCAATAGTTGTTTCTTAATAAATATTTTAGCTTGCTTCAATTAGTATTTTCTTATTAGTTTAAATTCTTCATTTTAATTAGTATTTTCTTATTAGTTTAAATTCTTCATTTTATATTTTCGGGATAGCCTTGTTAGATAATATTGCTTTTATCTAAGATTATTAGACTCCATTTACCTGTTATAAAAGGAAAGAACATATCATAAAAATTCCTCTTTTTAAGTTAAATATTCTCTTCAAAAAAATTTTCCTTCTAATTTAGGAAAATCCTTTCTTAGGGTTCTTCAAATTCTTTCCCTTAAATCAAATTATTTAATTCTAAAATAAAAAGAAATTCATTTAGAAAACAAAACTTTATTTTCTTTTAAAATCCTAAAACCGTAAAGTATTTTCAAATAAGATATCTTAGAGTTGACTCCTGAACTTACTCTTTTCTTATTACTACAACTTTTACTTTCTTTCTTGAAGTTTTTTTTATCTTCCCTTGAATAAGATAAGTAGCGACTCTATTTTTTTTTTCATTTTAAAAATAATAGAGCAACCAGATATGGAAAATTTTGAAAGGAGAGTGACATCGTTTAGACGAAGAATACTAATAATAAGATACATCATTATTGCGTACAAATGGGAGTTAACATGCTTCGTAGAAATATTAGAGTATGGAAATTATATGTAACAACTAATGGTAAAGTTTGTTAAAAGTTAGTTTGAAAGCTAATACCAAATATTGAATGCTTTTACCAAATTACATTCTTCTTCTTCCTTTATCTAAATTCTTTCATACTATTTCTAGAGTGATGGCTACACTAATTCTCGTAACAACAGTGATATTAGAGCAATTTATCCTCTTGGAGGTGGGTGAAGTGAACACCGAAGAAAATACGATCAGGTTAGAGTAATAAGCAGTAAAGGTTAACAAAAGGCTCCACAAATGCATAAGAACTCTAAAGTATGCGATAAAGGCTATTGTTTATGACATTTTGAGTCAGGGCATATTTAGAAACAATGTGAGTTCGTTTTCTCCTCCTATAGTATTGGTTAAGAAGAAAGATGGGATATAGAAACTATATATGCATTATAGAATGTTGGTTAAACAAACTAACAAGGATGATTTTCTAACTACCTTGATTGAGGAGTTACTTGATGCACTATAAGAAAAATGAGGTTTAGCGATTAAATTTACCGACATAATGTGAAGGCTTTCCGTCGACAAGCTAAGTTGGCGACAAAAATTACCGACAGAATGATTCATCGGAGAAATGACCGTAGGTAGTAATTAGCAACGGAGTACAAATTTTATATTTTCTGTTCCGTCTCTATATTTAGTGACGGTAATTTTTGTGTTGTCGATAAATTTGACGATGGAAGGTTTGTTTAGGTTCGTAAATGTAGCAATGGACAAGGCTCCTTCGTCGGTAACTTTACAGGCGGATTTTCCAAATCCATTAGTAAACTGTCGATAAATTCATGGCTAATTTTGCCGATGGATCTTAGTGGTCCATCGGTAAATTCACTGCATTTTACCAATAAATTTTTTTTAGGTCAATAAATTTATTGATATTATTTTTTAAATTTTTTCTGCATTTAATTTTATTTGATAATCTTATGATTAATGTATAATTTATACAGTTATCAATTATTTGTTGTTAATCCTTTAATTTTTTTCTACATTTAATTTCTCAAAACAAAATTTTGATTGATGATATAAAGTAAAAATTATCTTAATTGATAATAAAAAATATTATCTATAACAATAAGAATTTAATTCATACAAAATGACTACAACTACACTATTCATTTGGTAAATGTGGATGCTCTGAATGTTGTGATAAGGTGTTGCCCTTCCCCTTCAACTCATCCATCCGTCATGCTTATTGGTATGAGTGTGAAAAAATATCTGACAGTGTATAGGCTTTCTGCCCATAAACTTTTCCTGCATCAGAATAAAATGATATAAGTGAACTACAATTTACAAAAATTTCGGCATAATTTTCTCTATTTTTATGATATTTACCCCTTGTTGAACAAAGAGAGTTACTCAACAACAAAGCCATATATACTAGACATTTATAACATTATCATTCTCCATAATACACATATTTTTATTTCAAAATTCACAAATCAAATTAAATTGAAATACATCAAAATAAAAAAATTAGAATAAAAATATAAAGTGTAGATACTTACAAGTCTCTCTACATACTCGTGGTGGGTAATAGATCCTCCAATGTGTATGGGAAGACTCTCTCCCCTCAGTCCTCCACATCTATTGGCAAAATTATGCTCTAAAATGGACATTACCTCAGATGATGTCTAATCGAGGTAATGATGTCTAATACTGTTATCAACGGCTCCATATTTTTTAGAAATATAAGGAGGTCGTACATCAGTCTTGTGTATCGTACCAACAAAATGTCTATAATGTGTACGAGCTCGTCTCTCCCATACTTTATAAATAATCGAATCAAATTTAGAATCCCAAAAAAATCTTTCTAAAAAAAGGAAAAACATAGGATAAGTACTTATAACCTACAATATTTATCTAATTAATGTATAAAAATTAATTAAAAATAAAAAATATATATTTTTTGTACCTCAAACTCCTTATAATAAAAATCATTTATCGCCTGAAAGATATTCTTCCATATATAACCCTCAAGATCAGTCTTCTCCTTGAACTTAGATGTTTCTTGAGCACGATCCAAACGTAATCAACCTAATATAAAAACAATTTTATATCGTTTTTAAATTTAAACTATAACTTAATTATAAACATATGGTGTTTCATATATTTTCATTTACAGATTGTTGACAATTATGATGTAAGTTCTTCCATCAACTCCCTCAGCTCCAGGCTGAAGGCCACCTCCTTCATTCGCAACGTTTACCCCTAATATCTCTGTCAATATAAGGGTGGTGGATGGTGTAGCAACAAGTACAGAAGGTGAAGCCTCATTTGCATGTGTAGTAGCTGGAGGTACAACATCTAATTCTGTTGTAATTGCAGAATGTGATGCTTTACCTGGAAAATAACTAGCTCCAAATTGTGATCTGAACCTTGGTCGCATCATATCATGTTTTCTTTGGTGGCATATTTTAACCTGAAATTCATATTTTATTAAATATTCTAGAAATATAACAATTTCAATTTAATATATAACAATATATTGTTGATTCAATAACTGATTTATTGAATATAATATTCTATTATAAACACGATTAATCAACACTTAATTGTAAATCAAAATTAAAATCATCATCATCTTCTTTTTTTGTAGAATTAGAATCAAACTTAGGCTCCTCTTCAGATCTCTCACGCTCCTCATCCTCTCCAAAAGAAATTTCAACATATTCATTATTTGGATCATTCAAAGGTTCATTCTCGTTATATGTAACAGATGCATTTATTTCATAAACATCTTCCTGAAATGCTTCACTTTCAAATGGTCAAATGGTCAACTTTACAAATGGTCAACCAATCTGACTTATCTTATCATAAGCTGGGAAAAGGGACATAATACACCTAATTTGCTTGCATCGCCAACACGAAAGGTTCAAATTGTCTAAATCTTCTTCGCTAGTTGATTTCAACTAGAATCTATCAGCTATGAACTTTTGTACCAACATTAGGAGTTGGATCAAACCAGTCACACTTAAATAACACACTCCACTTTATTAGCAATATAGGGTACTCAATTTCAAGTATCTCAATGATTTTACCATAGTAATTTAGACAACATAGCATATGCCAAAAAATTTCCAATAATCCAAATCAAAGATGCTCTCAACACAAACTTTGGTTTCAAAGACACATTATATGTCTCGAAACCATATTCCCAAAGATGCTACAATTCATATACTAATGGCAGTAAGAATACATCAATTTTATGCTTTGGATTTGTAGGCCCTGGCACAATCACTGTAAAGAACATATATGCCTTATTCATACACATCCATGGAGGCAAATTATATGGAGTAATTATAATTGGCCATGGTGAATATTATTGGTCAGATTGATGAAAAGGTTGGAATCCATCCGTCGACAATCCATCCTAACATTTCGACTTTCAGTTGTAAACTCATAATGGTTGTTATTGAAATGTTTCTATGTCAATGCATCTGATGGATGACTCATTATTCCATCTTCCTTGTTCATTATGTTATCTCATATGAGATGCAGTAACATCAGAAGCCTATAGTCTTTAAAGTTTCGGAGTTAGAAAAAAATAATACATCCGCTTCCAAGGTATTAATTTCTATTTTGTAAAATGCTTTCTAGGTTTGAACCTAGATTGATCACAAAATTTACACTCTTGTAATTCTAAATCATCTCGTCAATACAACGTACATCACAATTTGCAACAATCAATTTTTTCAACAAGTAAACCAAGACCCCTAATAAGTTTCTTCATATTGTAAAAAATATCAACCATTATATGATCAGGAGGCAATGATTCATTATACCATCCAAAAATTTTATCAAAACTATGATTAGAAATATACCCTTTAGACTTTATATTCCATATTTGAGCAATTGAAGACAATTGAATCATTGTCTCACAATTTGGACATAATTCTTGGTCAATTGAGTGTAATAAGGCAAAAAAATTGTTTTGCATGTGGGTTTGGTTCTTCTTCAAGATTTTCTATATTTTTTTGAAAGGTATAACTGGCTGCATCATAAACCATTTGCATGTAAGGATTTTTAGTTGCACCCACATTATTTATTCTAAATCCAATCCCCCCTTCAAACTTATCCACATTTGCTGACGAGTTTACTTCATTATCCCTTGAGGAGCTACAAATCAATGGCTCCCTATGTTGTGTCCACTCAAAATAATTTGGAATAAACTCTTTTCTCAGCAAATGGCCATTCACTTCATCAATAGGAAGGAAACAAATATGTTTGCACCTTTTACATGGACATTTGATCTTTAGGCCATCCATATATGTAGGTTGAGAACATGCATAATGAATAAAAACTTCAACTCCCTCAACAAATTCAGGATTAATAAAACCATCAGGTGTTAATCGTCTATTCATCTAAGATCTATCAACATTATTAATTTATGCAAAACTGTTAATTTAGAAAAGTGATTTCATAGTTAGTATCCTTCACGTCCCCTAAGTTTATGGAACATTTAACCTTTGCTTTATACAAATTCTCTTAAGTATTAATCAACTGAATTATTCACCTACGATTGATTTTAATACTATGGTACATAACATTGTTTACACCTGTGAATCAAAAAAACAAGTTCTCGTTATGACTCCTAGGCTCATGAAATTTTTCACTGATAAGCCTCACAGGAGCTACATTACAAGTTTTCAGCCTATATACTGCCCTCGGGGTTTATTATGAAAAAAATGTCATGTCTATTAAATATATGGATTTCTTATGTTAATACTAAGTTTAAATTAATCACATTGAAGTTGAAGTATTTATGTTTTAATTAATCACCTACAATTGATTTTTGATACTATGGTACGTGGCATTATTACACCATATGAATTACGAAAGCAATTTCTTGTTATGACTCTTAGGCTCGTGTAATTTTTCATCGATAAGCCTCACGGGAGCTACATCACGGGTTTCCAACCTATATACCGTCCAAGGGGTTTATTATACCTCAAATGATCCATAATTTTCCATAACTATACAAGTACTATTTCTTTAATGTTTTAATTGAATTTCGTACACAAAGTTTGAATTAAAAGAAACACTAAGGTACGTGGCATTGTTACACCATATGAATCGAAAAAGCAAGTTCTCGCTGTAACTCCTAAGCTCGTAGAATTTTTCACCGATAAGCCTTATAAGAATTGCATTACAATTTTTTAGCCTATATACCATCCTAGGAGTTTATTATGCCTCAAATCATCCATTAGATCTCAAACTCATTCCACATATAGTAAATAGTTATGTAATCATGCATCTACTCATCAAGGATTCAAACAAAACCCAAATATAAATACTTAGACTATTAAAGAAGAACATAAAACTAATCTATGATTATAAAAATGTTCTAAACAACAAAAAATCAAGACCTCTTTTTCATTCACACAAAATCCAAACGCATCAAAATCGTATTATTAAAGCAACACATATGGTAGACATTAGTTGGACAGCTTACCTGGATGGACGGACAACTACAGACAATAAAGAAGAAGGATGAGTGACGCTTTTCAACACAAAATAGGGCCTATGAAAAAGAATATTTTGTATTTAATATAATACACTTGTTCAATAGTTTTTTATATTTTTAATATATTAAAGCAAGAAAATCAAAAAAATAAGGCAATATGGGTTTTGATATATAATGCAATATAGAGAAAAACTATTATTTAAGCCAAAACACAAACATATTATGCTAATTATTTAACTGGTGAGAATGCACTACTGTTTGAAAAGGACTACAATCGTCATAAATGTTGGCCCCCAAATTTTATTTATTTATTAAGCATGATTTGAAATGAATTATGAGGTGTTGATAGATTAATTTTTGGAGTTAATTTGTTATGACAAGGTTAGTAGGATTTTATGATATAGGTAAATTGATGGAATTAAAGTATTAATGTTGTGAGATTGTATAAGGACATTTTTGGCAAGACACTTAAGGTTAAAAGGCTATAAGGCTTAAATGAAGGGAAAAGTGGACCTTTCACATCCACTTAGAGTATAAATTAGAAGAAGAAGAATTATAAAATGAAGAGAGAAAGAAGAGAGTGTCGTGGGTAAGAAGAAGAGAAGTAGAGAAAAGAAAAGAAAAGCTACAGTTTTGGAGATTCTTGAAGAATTTGAAGACATTGAGGCTAATCAAGTAAGTATGAGTATTAACCCTTCTTGATTGTTAGATGAAGCATTTTTAGGGTTGTTTAGAAGTGAAAATAAAGTGAATATGTGAAGGAAGTTATTGATGAATGATTATGTAAATGTTGTGTTTGGTTAATGATCAAAAACTGGATTATGAATTGTTGTGAATGATATTAGATTGGAATTGTGTTGAAAATGAAGTAGAAGATATGGGTTAGTGATAATATGGGTTATATGTGAAAGGTGGGAAGTAAGAAGATGAAAAATGTTCCAAAACACGTTTTTAAAGCGGGTTTCTGGACATTTTCGCCGCGGCGACACAAAACATGTTCTAAGAGTTGGTTTCTGGACAATTTCGCCGCGGTGAACTCAGACAATTTCGCCATGGCAAACTTTCCAGTACATAATATGTTTTGGTATTTTAGGTATAACTCTTTCTATAATGATCCAAATGGAGTGGTTTTTGATTTTTTGTAAACTAGAGAGATAGAGATACAAATTTTATGATAAAATGGTGTTATAATTCATTCTATAAAGATTTGAAATTTTGAATGGAAGTTGAACAAAGAATGTGGTTTTAGTATAAGAATAGCCATAAAATGTTTGGGGTATAACTTTTAGAGTACTAAACCAAATTGAACGATTTTGGTGTCATTAGAAACTTAAGACAATGAGGAACATATTTCTAGGGGAAGTGTTATCAAAATTTCTTCATTTACTTAATCAAAATGATCGTGGAAAATTGACCTGAAAGTTTAAATTTTTGAAAGGGTTTGGGTTCAAAAAGCTTAGGAAATGCATGAGTTTTAGTGAATATGTTTATTTAGGTTCTAAATTGGAATTCCTATTAAATGGAGTTTTTGATTATTGTTAAGGGAAATTAAGGAAGGTAAGAGGAGCAAGAGCAAAGGCATCCCTAAGTAAGTTTATAAGCAAGGAATTCAAGGTGGGTACATTTTTATAATAGAGTAAATAAGCCATTTATTGTTATCTTTGAATCAAGGAAGATTAAAGGTTTCAATTCCATCATAGATGTTGCATTTATTTGCTCTTGGGTGGATTGTAAAATTGTTATATGTTTGCTACATGAATTATGCTGATGATTTATGAAAATATTTTGAAAATGTTTCTTTTTGAAAAGATGCAAGTTTATGAAATCATGTTTTCGAAATATTTCATGTCTATGAAAAGCAAGTTTTCAAGAATTTTCATTTTGGGCAACAAGTTTACAAGTCATGAATTATGTGTTATGTGTGTTTGTGGTGGTCCCCTAAGTTCCGTCATGTGCACGTTGACCAAGTTAAGGCTTCTCCCGCCTATCCGTTAGTGGCATGGAGCTCTTTCATGGACTCCCCTAAGTTCACGGCTACATAAGACCCTTTTGGGAATTGTGTAGTACATTCTATTTTGAATCACCTGAACCATTCTGATGTGTTTATATGCTCATGATCTATTTGACAAGATGGATGCATACATGATTTGTACTATTGAGAATTGTTTGACAAATTGAGAATTTCATGATATAAGTGTTTTTTATGATTTTTAAATGCGGAATTACCATGGTTATGAAAAGATTTAATGAAAATGAGTTTTAAGCAAAAGGTTTTTGCTTGTTTCTCGATTATAGACTTGTTATCCGCGAGCTTTAAGCTCACCCCCTTTATCCATCCCATCTTCGAGTAAAGAACATGAGTTCAAGTGAAAGAGGGTTAAGGCATCGCTTCAAGTTACATATTTTTATATTTTAAGCTACATTTTGTAACAATGAGGCTTTTAGTTACATTTTAAGTATTATTAGTTCCAGTATCTTATGTATTTTGGGATTATGAGATATGGATGTATTATGATTGAAATGCCATTACAGCTTTGTAAAAACTTTTATCTTTTGATGTTAATGAATTATGAATTATGTATGGATGCCAATGAGTGGAAATGTGAATTTGTGTATAAATAAGGTTGAGTTGAAATTAGGGATACTTGAGGAAGAAATTAATTTGAGATGATGAATTTTTTGAACAGGAATTGTGGTTACATATAAGTAAAATGTGTTATGGTATAAAAGCATGAAGATGAATCAATAAAGGTTAAGGTGTTTTTCATTGGATTACGCCCATGTTATATGACTCCGGATAGTTGGCTATTAAGGGTTCTTTGAGATAACCCTACAAGGTAATAAGCTCATATTTTATGATATTCTGGATAGTTAGGCTCCAGAAATGGGGTCCAACAGTTATGGTATCAGAGCGCGAGTTAGACTCCAGAAACGGGGTCTAACATATGTGGTATAAGAGCATGAGTTAGACTCCAAAAACGGGGTCTAACAATAAAAATCTGCTTCATCTTCAAAAGTATGCAAGATAAATAAAGACATCGTGAACATCAACTTAAGAATTTCAAAGTTCAAATCCATCAGGCTTTTTTTGTGAAAAGGCGGTGTGTTGTCAAATAGTTGTGCCAAAAATGCATTTTAAACTTGAAATCTTAAGTGAATGTTGCTAATTGATTGAGCAAGAATAAGACTTTTTAGGTATAGTTACTACGTATATATTAAGATACTTGTTGCCATCAAACTATACGAGTGGTTTATAGTCTATTATTTATATAAAATTGCTTAATTATTATAAATGAAGCCAATTTGTAACATTAGGTAATCTTAGGGAAAGAAGACCTCAAAAATAATTATTGATAATCATAGTAATTAGTATTATAGTACTAATATAATTTTCTTTTATGACCAGTACTGAATCATTTTCTATTAATAAGAAAACAATCATGTTATTTTCATACCACTTATCCTCATACAAACAATATAGTCTTGCAATTACGTTGAACTTATTTTCTTGTATTATTCATATGTACAAATTAAAGCTAACTCCACAATGCTATTTATGAAGTTGAATGAGCTCCAATAGGATCCTCTTAAACACATTTGCCACCTTCCATTCTACCATGTATAGATACACTAGAATAGCTTTAAAGTAGAAAAGGCAATAAAAGATTCAGTAGCAATACCTGAAGTAGATACGACGAGGACGTGCGGTGGCACAAGAGATGGAGGAAGGGGGCTTCGATAGCAATAGAGATGAGGAAGCTAGGTGTAACACCCCACTCTCATAGGACATGTACCTGACATCCTAAGTGATATCCGATAACGAAGCCTACAAGAGCGGCATGCTAAAACAATCATCGGTTAAAACTCATTGCAAATTGTTTGAAACAATGTACCTA